>OU612058.1:83790609-83793109 GCA_914767635.1 Melanostoma mellinum
TAATAATAATAATAATAATAATAATAATAATAATAATAATAATAATAATAATAATAATAATAATAATAATAATAGTAATAATAATAATAATAATAATAATAATAATAATAATAATAATAATAATAATAATAATAATAATAATAATAATAATAATAATAATAATAATAATAATAATAATAATAATAATAATAATAATAATAATAATAATAATAATAGTAATAATAATAATAATAATGCCCCGTGCAGTGTCGGGTTAGAATAGCACTGCAGCGCCTCCCCGCTTGTCGTAAAAGGCGACTAAAGGAACAATCATATCTAGACGACTAACATCAAAGTGAGTCTAGCGACACACATACCACCTAAAAACTCTCCCCAAGTATGCATGCAGATCCCGGGGTTTACACGACTGGAGATCACCGGTGTAGTAAAAGGGAAATCAAACTCATTAAATGGAGCATGCATGTGTCGAAAAGGATGAAAGAAAATTTTTGAAAAATTTTTAGCATTATGGAAGTACTTGCAAACATAAGAAGCACTACCCCGCCAGGCAGTTCCATTGCTATGCATGGAGCTGATCCTGGACCGAGCAGCAATGTTCGGGTCAGAGCTATACGGATTCCGGGGGCTAGCAAAGTAATGCGACGAGTTGGACGAAAATTTAGAGTCGCGAGTTGGAACGTTGGAAGTATGACTGGAAGAAGTCTCGAACTCGAAGAGATGATGAGAAGGAGGCGAGTGGACATCTTGTGTGTTCAGGAACGAAATGGCGAAACACAGCAAACAAAGCCGTTTCTTGGATGCAAAGACAAGGCTTACAAGATGTTCTACTATGGAACAGAAACAAGGTAGGAACGGAGTCGGTATCATCCTTGACCAAAGTTTATGTAACAGCGTGTTGACCATTTTGAAGTCCAGTGACCGTTTGATGTCTCTTACAATGGTGATGGAAGGAAAGGTCTGGAATATAATCAGTGCATATGCTCCCCAAATAGGGTGTGAGCAGGAGGAAAAAGATGCATTCTGGCTTGATTTTCATAACCTACTTAAGAACATCCCAAAAGAAGAGTATTTGTTTGTTGGTGGAGATTTGAATGGACATGTCGGAAAGACAAACGAGGACTATGAAGACTGCCATGGAGGTTTGGGATTCGGCACCAGGAACACTCCTGGTGAAGATATTCTAAATATGTGCAAGTCATACGGTCTAATCGTACTAAATACCATGTTCATCAAACAAGACCGACACTTATCACTTACAGCAGTGGAGGAAATGAAACCCCAGATTGATTACCATTTGGTAACCAATTACATGAAATCTCGGGTGAAAGACTGCAAAGTGATACTAGGAGAAGCTGCCGCTCAACAACACCGTCTTCTTTGACAGAATTTTTTACGGATGCGGTGAAGGAAGTCAAACAAACAAAGGCTCCTGGGAGAATCAAGTGGTACAATCTGGAGAAAACCAAAGGACAGCATTCATTTCGTATATGCAAGTCAGCTGTGTAATACCATCGACGCAGTTTCAAATGCAATCACGGCACAAAATATGTGGGATCGCCTACAACGAACCTGCTTAGAGAGAGCCAAATCACTGTTAGGAGTCTCAAGAGGACACCACCAACAAGCTAAAGAACCTGGTGGTGGGATGATGAAGCTAAAGCAGTGATTAGAAAGAAGAAAGCAGCTTTCCAAGCTTGGTCGAAGTGCCCCTCAAGAAATACAAATGAAAAGCGCGTTTCAAAATGGAATACAAGAGCTGCAGAAAAGAAGCGAAGAAAAAGTGCGCCAACTTCAAGCAAAAGCACGGAGGGCCTGTATCGAGAGCTGGAAGAGATTTCTGCCCCAGCTGCTGAAGCAAATCAGGCAATCCAAGAGCTAAGACAAAGCAACTTGAATAAGGAGCAACCATTTTCAAAATAGCCGCTCAGAGAAGGAGAAATGCGCAGGAGATTCGTTCGCCGAAGTTCATCAATGATGCTCAAGGAGTGCTACTTGTGGATGACGACAAAATTCTTCACAGGTGGCGACAGTATTGTGATGATCTTTTGAATGAACAGTTTCCTCGGCGCCACTTTCCAACAGCTGCACCTAACTTTACGGAAGTATCCGACGTCACAGTCGAAGAAGTTAGGGAGGCAGTTAAGAACTCCAAAAAAGGCAAAGCGATTGGGCCAGACGAGGTACCATATGAGTTTTGGAAAAATATGGGAGACATCGGGTTAAGATGGCTCACGATTCTCATCTCCAAACTTATAAGAGGTGACAGTTTGCCTAATCAATGGAGGGAAAGTTTTCTTCTTCCAATGTACAAGGGAAAGGGAGATACCAGAAGCTGTGACAACTATCGTTCGATCAAGTTGATGTCCCACACTATGAAGATCGTTGAGCGGGTTTTAGATAGCCGACTGCGGAAAATAATAAGGCTGTCTGATGACCAATGCGGGTTTGTCGCGGGTAAGTCAACTACAGACGCAATCCAAAGTATAAGGATCATTATGGA
>OU612058.1:83800609-83881273 GCA_914767635.1 Melanostoma mellinum
TTAACTATTTGTTATTATTTGTTTATTATTTGTTTATTTGGTTGTTGTGGCTACGATTTAATATCTGCACTGAGTACAATTATGGAAATTATGGATGTGGTATTTACATATGGATGTAACGATGTGGTGTTTCCTTTCAGCTACCCCTGGGTGACTATGGTATTTATGTTTGTTTAATTTGCTTAAATTATGTTTCGTTTTTGTTTTATATAACTATATTATAGTTTTATTATTCATTTCACTATTATTTATTTACGTTTTTATTACGTCCCTCCATCAATTATTTTTGTTAAAATGTCCATTCCAAGGTGTAAGTGGTTGTCTAAATTCACAGCGCCTTAGAACATCCACTTATACGCTGTGTCTACTGTAGTAAAAGGTAATGGTTTTGATTTTGACCCAATGAACAGCTGACTGGGGTCGTTGCCCTTAATTGGTTCAGTTTTGGTCAGTTTTATCACAGCAGTGAGTGCTATTCACGTTTGGGGTGTGATTCCACCCCTAGGATTCTTGTCCTGGCACGGAGTGCATGAAAATGTTTGAATCTGTATACATATTACATATTATGCTCCGCATAAGTTTTTTTTATGTTTATGGGTTTTAAAAAGTAATATACTGAGTGAGATTTTGATTCAATGTTTTTTAAAATATATATAATAGTGAGATGTATTTTGATGGATGTATGATTTTGAACTTCGAACAATGTGTATTTTGAGTGAGTGATTCGACATCCAAAGATGGTTTTAAATTCGAATGTTTTATGTGTTATGAGTGAGTGAATGATTCAGAATATGGTTTTAAATTCGAATGTTTTTATTATGAGTGGGTGATTAAAGTATTGTTTTAGATTCGAATGACTTGTATGTGATGATTGAATTCTTGAAGTGTTTGATTGAAAATTCTGTATCGGTGGGTTGATTGATGAGTGAATGAGTTAGTTTGTTCGAAAAGGTATGAATATGAGTTATATCAGAGAACACTTGTGCGCCTCCACCCTAATAAAAGACGCAATAATAAAATAACCCAAAGTCGCTTTACGACAAGTAATAAAATCTATAATTTATTGCTTAAGAAATCAAGGCCAACTATTGCATTCCTTGCCTTCAGCAAAGAATAACAAACAGAATAATATAAACAATAAGTTGGATCTCAAACCAACACCTGAACAAACAATGAAATTGTGAACTCAGATTAGACTCTGAGTTAGTATAAAAGTTCAGTCCATTAGAATAGGAAGTTCAGTTTTATTGAAGACGTTAAGACAACCACATCCTCTTGTGGAATTAATAAAGTGCAAATACTTTTTAAAAACGTCTTTGATTTAATCTCAAATTTAAATGGCGCAGTCGGTAGGATTGACAAAAAACAAATAGAACGAAAATCTATTAAAGTAGAAAGTCAATCCGCAATACGAACAAAACGCGAAATACTGCAATAGCGTTAAAGACATTGAAAGTGTTTTATTTGATGAACGCAAATCATCAATTTAAATAAAATCAAATTCAGTGCAAACATTAAGTGAAAAAGTGTAAATTTTTTCGAATTGAAATCGGGAAAGTTCACTTGGACTTAATTAATATATTTTGTCGAGCGCAAATCGATAAATTATAAAAAAGGAAATTATTTAGTAACCAATACCAGTGTAAATGGTTAATGTTACGAAATCCATAGAGGAAAATAATTTCAAGAGCGAAAGTTAAATTGAAGTTAAAAGAAAGAGACAAACTAAATAAAAAATAAAGAAAACATATAAATACAAAAAAGTGTTTAAGAAAAAAAATTTTTAAGAAGGAAAGAAGTGGCCAAGCGAGAGCCCCAACGTGATCGATAAATTGATGAAAAAAATAAAAACAACCCTGAGAACATTAAGAAGAACAACCCAACAGGAAAGGTATCAACCATATACTTTAAACCCAGAAGAAGACACCGATTTAGAAGAAACCATGAACACCCAACAAAATACATCAGCAGCAGCAGCAGCAGCAGCAGCAGCAATGGCAGCAGTCCAAGGTAACCAAGACGGTAGCTTAAATAGAAATAATAATTTAATTAGTCCAAGAGTCCTAGAACTCAATCCTCTCAAATACATAGAGAGACTCGCGACATTTGATGGAAGAACAGAAGATCTTCCAATATTCATAAATAATGTAGACGATATAATTCCAACTCTTTTAACTTACAATGAACAAGGACAGAAAATGTGTATAAATCTTTTAAAGTCAAAGTTCAAAGGCCGAGCACGTCAGGCCATAGAAATTCATACGCACCTTACAAAATGGGCTGATATTAAAGCCATGTTATTAGAAAATTTTGGTGGTTTTAAAAATAGTTATCAATTGTACGATGATTTAAGAAATTCTCAATTTCATGGTGACGTTTTAAAATTTTACTCTTACGTTCAAAAAACACTTTCACTCCTTAACCAGAAATGTCTTCAGGAAGGAAATCATTTAGATATTCCTAGAAATAATGAAACGGCGTTAAAAATTTTTAAAGAGAAATTACCAATCCACATGAGAACCATTTTATTTTCCTTAAGACCTTCAAGCATGGAGTCAGCACTCCATGAACTCTCGCAGGCAGGATTTACGAACAATAACTTTAATTCCCATACAAACGAGAAGAATGAATACAGAAATAAAAATAACAATTTCAAACAAAACAATAATATTAATCCATCTAGAAATAATAATAATAACAATAAAAACAATAACAATAATAACTGGCAACCAAAAACTTATATACCAAACAATCAAAACAATTATCACAGACAAGGTAATAATAACTATAATCGTAATAATTTTAATGGATATCATAATAATAATAATAGACAGTATCCTCAAAGATTTGAACCAATGGATGTAGATCCAAGTTCATCACAAATTAGACGTTTTAATACCCCAAAAAATAATTTTATTGAACAAGAACCTAACCATATTGCAAATTTTCAATATGTAGCCTCGGAGACACCAAACAAGGTTTACCCTATATCAGACTAACAAAAGAAAACATAAGCATTAGATTATTGATAGATACTGGTGCAACTAACA
This sequence comes from Melanostoma mellinum, assembly GCA_914767635.1. Lineage (NCBI taxonomy): Eukaryota > Metazoa > Arthropoda > Insecta > Diptera > Syrphidae > Melanostoma > Melanostoma mellinum. The sequence continues at coordinate 83,803,660 of OU612058.1, forward strand.
GTATAATAAACGAAGAAGATACACCACCACAGTATCTTAAAAATAGAATTTCCCCTTTAACAATTAAAACAGCAGGTAATCCTATTGTTATTTATAAAGACGCTTATTTTCCCAAAGAAAAATTCGTTTTACCAGTCATAGAAGACGCCGAATTTCTAATCTATACCTTCTCAAACGAATATAACGGTCTATTAGGTAATAATATATTAATTCCCAATAATGCAGCCATATTTTACAAAGAAAGATTATTAAAATTAAATGGAAAAACATTTCCAATTTTCCTTAATAAGACTGAAGAATTTGAATACGAAAATTCAATTAACCACATGAATCACATTAGAGAAGATTTTAGTATACCAAATTTTACAAACGAATTACGTACAGAACATCTGAACAATGAAGAAAAATCTGAATTATTCAAAATCTGCAACCAATTAAATCAAGCTTTTTATCATAAAGGTGATGATTTAACATTCACTAATTATGTTAAACATAGAATACCCACTGATGATAATTCACCTGTATATACTAGAATATACAGATATCCTGATGTTCATAAAAAAGAAGTTGATCGTCAAATTAAAGAAATGTTAGAACAGAGAATAATAGAACCTTCAACATCTCCTTACAATGCTCCTATTTGGGTAGTACCAAAAAAAGAAGATTCTAATGGAAACAAAGAATGGAGAATAGTTATCGATTACCGTAAACTAAATCTCAAAACCAAAGAAGATAAATTCCCTATTCCAAATATTGATGCAATACTCGATAAACTTGGACATTGTAATTATTTTACCACTTTAGATCTTACTAAAGGATTTTATCAAATTGAAATAGAAGACGATGATAAAGAAAAAACAGCGTTTAGTACCCTCTCTGGGCATTATCAATTTTTACGGATGCCATTCGGTTTAAAAAATGCCCCTGCAACTTTCCAACGATTGATGAATGAAGTATTAAAAAATTACATAAGCAAGTTCTGTTATGTATACCTAGATGACATAATAATTTTCTCTACAAATCTACAGGAACATATTCAACATATCAAATTAATATTAAACGTTTTAAAGGAAGTAAATCTAAAAATATCTCTTAATAAATCAGAATTCATGAGACATGAAACCGAGTTTCTTGGTCATGTAGTAACCCCTAAAAGAACAAAACCTAATCCAAAGAAAATCGAAACAATACAAAATTTTCCGATACCCACTTCAGTCAAAGAAATCCAAAGTTTTCTTGGATTAACAGGATACTATCGTAAGTTCATACAGGACTATGCGAAAATTATTAAACCATTTACACTTTGTTTAAAAAAGAATGCAAAAATAGATATAAATGATAAAACTTATAAAGATGCTTTTCTGAAGCTTAAAACCATGATGACCGATGACATGATAAACAGACATCCAGACTTTTCAAAAGAATTCATTCTTACTACAGATGCATCAAATTATGCATTAGGTGCAGTTCTTAGTCAATCACACGGACCACTATCTTTCGCATCAAGAACATTAAACAAACACGAACAAAATTATTCTACAATCGAAAAAGAACTACTAGCAATTGTATATGCAACGTCTCAGTTTAGACATTACCTTTACGGTAGAAAATTCACGATTAAAACTGACCATAGACCATTAGTATGGCTACAAAATTTAAAAGAGCCAAATTCCAAATTGCAACGATGGAAAATAAAATTAGAAGAATATGATTTCAAAATAGAATTCATTCAAGGAAAAGAAAATAAGGTAGCAGATGCCCTTTCAAGAATCAAAATAGAAGTACCAAAAATAAACATATTAGAAGAAGATTTAAGAACTAATCATAGTGCGCAAGAAGATAATTCTCTTTTTATACCTATTAGCGACAAACCTCTTAATTACTTTAAGAGACAAATTGTACTTGATCCCAACTCAAATGGAGACCAAACAATTTTATTCCCGCATGTTGGTAAAAGACGAATAACTTTCAGAAACACTAATCCCAATGAGGAGTTATATTTAAAAATAATAAAAGAAATTGATATCAACATAACGAATGCTATATATATAGAAAATGATATGATATTTAATGAGTTCCAAAATATATGGACACGAGAAAACAAAATACGAAAAAAGAATATATTACTAAGAAGCGTAAAAATGTTAAAAGATTTAAATATAAAAGACGGATATGAAACTATAATCAAAAAACACAAAGAATTAAATCATGTTGGAATCGATAAACTTTACTTAGACCTTTCGAGGAAATATTATATCCCGAATTTCAAAGAATTGATAAATAAAATCATAAATAAATGCAACTTTTGTATGACAAAAATAGATAGAAAACCAATAAAATTACCTTACGAAAAAACAATCACGCCCAAAGGACCACATGAACACTATCATTTAGACATCTGGTTCAGAGACAAAAATAGAAAATACCTTACATGTTTTGATAAGTTTTCAAAGTATGTGGCTTTAGAACAAATAAAAAATAAAACTTACGTTGATGTTATGAATGCTATGACAAAAATATTCTCATATATGAATAAACCTAAACTTATTACTCTAGATAATGAAAATGCTTTTACATCAGAAACCTTAAAAAACTATTTATCAAACAATGATATAGAAGTACATTACTGTACTGCCAACAGACATACCGGTAATTCAGACATTGAAAGTTTTCATAGTACCCTAAACGAACAACTTAGAATTCTATCTCAAGTAGAAAAAACAGATGATCCATTCCCTTTAATAGACCAAGTTATTAACATTCTTTCAATTTACAATAATACCATACATTTAACAACTAAAGAGAGACCCATCGATGTTCATTTGAATAAGGTCAATAATGAAGTAGTATATAAAAACATAGAAGCAAAAAAAGAGAAAGTATTAAACAAATTAAACGAAAACAGAAAAGATGTTGACATAAACGAACAATTTATTAAAACGACAACACAAGAACGTATTAAAAATAAAACTATACCTAGATACAAGAAAGCAGAAGTTATAAATAAAATTAATAAAAAATATACAATTAAAGAAGCTAAGCGCATACTCCATAAAGATCAATTTAGGAAAAATAAAAAATTTCAAGAAAATATATCATTCCATTCTAGATCTTCTATCGAGAGCATATCAAATAATGCAACTTTCGGTGAGAGTTCCGAAAATAATGATAATATTGATGATATTGACAACCCTCAACCAAGTACAAGCGGAGTTAGAAGTACTTGATTTAAATAAAGGTAATGGCTTTACTATCATTCAACTAGATGAATACCCACTAATAAAAAGTTATGATACAATTCTTCATATAATTAATCTAACTGAGTATGAAAAGAACATAGTAATTATGGAAAGTAATGTTAAAAGAATTCCTGAAGAAAACGATAGTTTAGTTAGGAAAATGGAAAAAATTCGTAAAGAATTTGAAGTCCTTTTACCCCATCCTAAAACAAATAGACAGAAAAGAGGTTTAATTAATATTATAGGAACAGGTATGAAATTAGTATACGGAACCATGGACGATAACGATCGTCAAGATATTGAAGAACATTTAAAAATAATCGAAGCAAACGATCATAATGAAATTGAGAATCTAAACAAACAAATAATAATAAATGAAAAATTTAATAAGCAAATCAAAATACTTACTGATACTCTTAACAATGAGACTAAAGAATTAATAAAGAAAATAAATAATTTCATAGGAACTTACGATTATGAAAAGGACATAGCTAAAATCCAATATGAAATAAAATTAAGAGAAAATCTTGATTACTTACATGAAGATATTGAAAAAATTAAAGAAATAATTATGACTTCTAGATTAGGAGTACTTAGCAGAGACATTTTAACAGAAGAAGAAATAAGTAATTATGGTATTAACATAAACAACTTAGAAGAGTTAACCCTTAGTTTAGCCCTTTATAAAACCAATATTATATTCATCATCAAAGTACCAAATTTCACAAATGATACATACAAAAAATTATATGTCCAACCAATTCCAAATATAGAGAACAATACACAATTAAAAATAGATACAAAATTATATTTAACTAATGATAAAATTATATACCACAATACTAAATATATAAAAAATCTCACCCAGATAAATGATGATTGTATCGAAAATATACTTAAAAAGTCAATGAACTGTAAACTTATAAAAAATGAAAAAGAAGACATTATAGAAGTCGGAAACAATAATCTTGTATTAATTAATGTAAAATTACAAGAACTTGATCAAAATTGTAACAATCAAAAGATTGTAATTAAAGGTAACTACCTTATAAAATTTGAAAATTGTAAAATCAAAATAAACAACAGAGTATATGAAAGAAAAAACTATAAACATGAAATGATAATTCCTAATGCCATATTAGAAATTAATTATACAAAAACTCACATTTGAGGAAATACAATATCAAAGCATAAATAATTTGGAAGAAATCAAAGAACTTAAATATAATCATAAGAAAACAAGTTATACTATGTATTTGATAATAGTAACGATTCTAATAATTGCAATAATTTACATGTACCTAAAAATCAAAATTAGACAAAGGAAGATAGTAAACAATGTAAATCTTCCAACGGTAACTTTGCTACCATTAGAAGACTCTAAAGGGGGAGGAGTTATATCAGAGAACACTTGTGCGCCTCCACCCTAATAAAAGACGCAATAATAAAATAACCCAAAGTCGCTTTACGACAAGTAATAAAATCTATAATTTATTGCTTAAGAAATCAAGGCCAACTATTGCATTCCTTGCCTTCAGCAAAGAATAACAAACAGAATAATATAAACAATAAGTTGGATCTCAAACCAACACCTGAACAAACAATGAAATTGTGAACTCAGATTAGACTCTGAGTTAGTATAAAAGTTCAGTCCATTAGAATAGGAAGTTCAGTTTTATTGAAGACGTTAAGACAACCACATCCTCTTGTGGAATTAATAAAGTGCAAACACTTTTTAAAAACGTCTTTGATTTAATCTCAAATTTAAATTATGTATGTATGCTTTATGCTTGAGGGGTTTAAGTGGACTGTATGTTATTAAGAATGATTGATTTTGTGTGGTTTTTGATAATGAAATAAGTGAGTGAACTGTTGAATTGCTTCAGCAATGATTTTATGTTGAGTGAGTTTTATATGGGTATGATCTGCATTTTAATTTTGGTTTTGGGTGTAATAAATGAATTTTGTTATTTGGGTTATGTTCTTAGATTATTGTTTCTTCGGTGTTTGTGTTATTTGATGGTAATGGACATATTTTGGTTATTGGTCGTTTTAGTTCAAATTGTGTTGTCTTCAGGTTGACAACTCTTATTAGGTTATCTGATCCGGGGTACGTTGCGATGATACGTGCTAGAAGCTATTTCGATGGTGGAAGTCCAGTCAGTACCAGTACCAGGTCTCCGATTTTGGGTTCCTTCTCGATTTTTAGCCACTTCGGCCTATTTTGAAGTCGTGTCAGGTACTCGCCGCTCCATTCCTTCCAAAACGTTTGTAGTGACGCCTGAATACGCTTCCATATCGGTCCAAACATCCAATTTTTCGGGTCGATAAGTCTGCTTCTGGAACGACATACATAGCTTGGAGTGCCTATCAAAAAGTGCGCAGGTGTTAATGCAGCGAAGTCTTCGAAATTATCCGTTAACGGACAGAGGGGTCTCTAGCTAAGGCATGCTTCTATTTGGGCTAGAAGTGTACTGAGTTCCTCAAATGTAAGCGCTTCCTTTCGGGCAATTCGTTTCAAATGGAATTTAACGGATTTCACTCCGGCTTCCCATAATCCTCTGAAGTGGGGAGAAGCGGGGAGAATGAAATTCCATTTGGTGCCTATGTTACTTACTGATTGAGCTATTTCATTGTAGTCATGTTTCGCAGCCTGTAACATTTTAAAAAGTTCCGTGTTAGCGCCTTTGAAGTTGGTCCCACAGTCACTATATTAGTTGGAACAGATCCTACGAAGTGATGTGAATCGCCGGAAAGCCGCGATGAAGGTTTGTGTTGTCAAATCTGTCACAGCTTCGAGATGGATAGCCTTCGTCGCTAGACAGATAAATACGGCAAAATATCCTTTAAATTTCTTTGAACCTCTTCCTTTCCAGGCCTTTACTTCCATGGGTCCAGCGTAATCGACGCCTGTATGAGTAAACGGCCTTGACATCGTGATTCTTGGGGCCGGTAGATTTCCCATCAGTTGTTGCATGGGCTTCGGTTTGTATCTATAGCATATAACACATTGATGCAGAAACCTCTTAACTGCGTTCTTGATTTGTAATACCCAGTATTTACTTCTCAAGAAATTAACCATTTGTTGAAATCCGCCATGCAGTGTTCGGTCATGTGCATCATTTATGAGCAGGGTTGTTAAGTGATGGTTCGGTTTTAAAATTATTGGATGCCTCTGATCATAAGGCAACTCTGACTTTTGAAGCCTACCTCCTATCCTACTAATCTTGTCTCCATCAATGAAAAGATTTAAACCTTTGTAATGCTTTTTTGTTGTTCCTGTCTTCCTAAGTTCTTCAAATAAGTCAGAAAACATTTTCGTTTGTGCTATTTGAAAAGCTGAATGAAGAGCAGATTGCAGTTCTAACGGTGATATGACGTGGCTCAAATTTATTCTATTAGTTTTTCTTATATTGTGTGTAAATCTTTGAATATATGCCAAAATTCGTAAAAGTTTTGGAAGTTTGGAGTGGTTGTGAATCAATCGCGATATATCATTTTCATTATTGTTACAGAAGAATACTTGAACAGCTTTTGCTTCTTCCTCTGTTTCAAGATGTGTTGGTTGTGTCGGAATAGAGAAATCCAATTTCTCTCGAAGAAAACCTGGACCCTCCCACCAAAGAACATTTTGAATCAGCATTGATGGTAAAGCCCCACGAGATGCTAGATCCGCTGGGTATAATTTTGTTGGAATATGTTTCCGAATTGTATTTGCTGACCTTTGTATTTCAGCCACTCTGTTTGATACAAAGGTTTTCCATCGGTATGGTGATGCCTTTATCCAACAAAGCGTAATTGTAGAGTCGGTCCAAGCATAAATTTTGTTAACTTTACAGGGCAGTACATAATTTATATAACTCAATAGGTTCGAGAGTATCACTGCTCCGCACAACTCTAATCTTGGCAGCGAAACGGTATTGAGTGAAGCTATTTGGGTTTTGGACATCAGTACACATGAGTGTTAATGCAGCCGCTGTTATCTAAAACCCTATACTACAGCTCCATAAGCCTTAATGGAAGCATCGCTGAAACCATGTAGTTCCAATTGTTGTTCTTCTCCATGAGTGTTTATCCATCTAGGTATGCGAATATCTCCTAAACTAGTCAGTTCTTCTTGGAACGATGACCATTCCAGTTGTAATTCCGTTGGAATCGTTTCGTCCCACGATAGACCACGCAGCCATAATTGCTGCATAATTATTTTTGCTTTTACTGTGCAGGGTGAAATCCATCCCAGAGGATCGAAAAGACGTGCGATCGTAGAGAGTATTGTGCGTTTTGATAAAACTTTTTCAATTTCAGTTCGTTTAAACGAAAATGAATCAGCCGATGGATACCAGATGATACCCAATGTTTTCGTGTGTTCTAGTTCCTCTGATGCTCCAAATGTAAGCGACACACTTGTCTCCCGATCTTCCATCGGTATTGGGTTTAAAAATTCTTCGGAGTTGCTCATCCATTTTCGAAGATGAAAACCAGCATATTTGCGCACCACGATTTCGGATGAGTCTGCACCAGACACCAGGTAATCGACGTACATGTCGTTGCGAACCATTTGTGCAGCGAGTGGATAAGTTGCTTCCTCATCGCTGGCCAGCATCTTCAACGTTCGGTTTGCCAGGTATGGTGCAGGAGCTGTACCGAACATCAAAACTTTAACTTTATAATGTTTAATGGGTGCCATCGGGTTTTCTCGCCAAAAGAGAAGTTGATAGTACGCGTCTTGGGGTTGGGGATGTATTTTTATTTGACGGTACATTTTAGCTATATCAGCTATGAAGACCACTCGCAGCTTGGTAGTTGTACTGGATTCTTTTATGACGGCGTGATGTGGTACGACGTAGTGATATGGTGACAAAAGTGTCTTATCTTGATGCTCATCAACTTCTTCCATCTGGTCAAGTTCCAGATACTCCGCTATACACGCATTGTAGCTTTATGCAGTGCTGGGTTGGTAAGTAGCCTCCTTTCCTGTTTATAAAACATTTTAAAAACATTTTCTTTTTCAGATGGCATTGCTGGGCGTTTATTTTCTTTGAACGGAAGGGACACTTCAAAGCGCCCTCCAGGCACTCGCTTGGTATGTTGTAAAAAATGTTGTTCACATGCAACATTTTCCTCATCTTCTGGTTTTTCATAAGGTAACTCCTCGATTTCCCAAAATTTCCTAAGTTGTGTTTCAACATCCACAAACTGGGTGTATACTAGAATGTTTTGTGGTGTTTCCTTAGGAATTTTGCCAAGTATCAACCATCCAAATTGTGTCTTTTGTGCAATTGGAGAAATCGGGTCTTCACCCCTAATTATGTGAGGTAAAACCATTTCACAGAAAACGTCGTTACCAAGTAACAGATCAATACCTGATGGTTGATGAAAAGTAGGATCTGCCAACATCAACCCTTGAATGTGTTTCCACTTGTTTGGAAATACTTGCTGGTTTGGCAAAATTCCTGTCAATGTTTTAAAAACATAACCTCGTGTTGATGTTTCGAAGTTTGAATACTTTGAACCGAGGTGCAATTCGACATAGTTTTGACAAGAACCATTCTTTACTTGTACTAAAACTGATATGTCAAAGGATGTGCGATGTTTCCTTAAATTTAAGATCTGTGCGGCGGATTCTTTTTCAACGTCGCTTGTGATCCCGGGTCAACAAGTGCTCTCATATTCAAATATTCTCCACTAGCGGATTTAACTTTAATGATGGCTGTTGCGAGCAAAATCTGAGCATCAGATTGCTGATTGTTGGCGTGAAAGCAATTCGCGCATGGATGTATTCCATTTCGTTCTTCAGAGGGTTGAAATGACTGTGCATATGGATTTATTTGTGTGGTTATAAGAGTGTTCAATGACCTGTTCTAGAACAGTTTCAGACAGAAAAGATCAGACTTTTGGTGTTCAATGAGAAATTTTCTGTTCTTTTCTGATCTTTTTTGTGTTCAATGAGCTGTTCTAGAACAGTTTAGCACAGCATTTTCTGCACCTCCATTTGAGCAAGTGCAAGTTTGGTGAAAACTGTCAAAAGCAGCTGTTGACTTTTTGCTCGTAGTTTTTTAAGCGAATTGTAATTTTAATTTGTTGTGAAAAATTCAGAAAAAGTTTTAAAAATCAGGAAAATAACACCAAGCCGTGTGCTGAAAATAAAATTGCTTATTCGTGACGAAAATACGCTAAATTAAATTGATATCAGAAAAAAGGAAAATTGGTGGTTGTTTTTTTTCGTTTTTGTTGTTGCTTATTTTGACAAGTTTGCTTGTTCTAACTTGCCTGACGTTTTTCACTGCTTCTGTGCTGTGCTGTGCTGTTCTGATCTAAAAAAAAGCCATTGAACACATCTTATATGATTTGTTTGTGATGGCAACTGATTACGTGTGCTTGGGTTTGAGTGAGTTCATGAGTTTTGATTTGTGTTTGAATGAGTATGGGTTACTTGGGTGTGCTAATTGATTGCAACCATAAGTACTAGTGTTGTTTGGGTTGGATAAAAATTGGTTTGAATGCGAGAATGAGTTTTGTGAGTTAGTATTGTGTGGTAATGAATTAGAATGAGCGAATGATTGTGAGCGTGAGTTATTGGGTTTTGTGTTGTGATTGTTGCCAAAATGCAGCAATGAATTGTGTGGCCTTTGACAAAAATGGCACGTTTTGTTACTAGACAACTATTTGTCCTGTGACTATAGGCCAGACAATTAAAACAATTGCCAAATTGTTTAACTACTCGTTGCCTTCCATTCACATCCATTTTTAAAAATTTAGCGCATGTTCGTAACGAGTGAACGCCTTTATGGCAAACCTTGCATGTGAAGCTTTCGGTTGCTTCCGAATTTACATGGAAAACGTTATTTGTTGATCTTTTCTGTGTTGTTGATGATTGTTTTCCACTCTGTTGCTGATCTACCATCTCCAGGGTTCTAAATTTTGTTTCCAAGAATTCTGAAAATTCCTTAAATGTGGGTATTTCCTTCTTTGTTCCCAGAGAAGTTTCCCACAAAGACCCAATCCCAATGTTGCACTGGCAAATCTAAATTGCGTAATGCAAAATTTTTGTCGAACCGTCTAACAACTCACGGATGTGTTTTGCATTTTCTTCATGGATTACTGGTAGATCGAAAAATAGTTTTAGTTCATGATTAACTAAAATTCTCTTAAAATCATACCGAGACTTAAGAAGTTCCCACGCCTGGCCGTAGCTTATATCATCTACATTGACGTGATCAAGTAAGTTGCCTGCGCTTTCCTTACAACAAGATTTTAAGTAATGTAACTTTTCAATTTTAGACAGGGAGGTGTTGCTGTGCACGAGTGACACGAATTGTTCATGGAACGAACGCCAATTTTCGTATTCACACGTAAACGTGGGCGGTTGTATTTTCGGAAGTCGAACATCACGTTTCGGTTGAACATTTGTACTTTCATTAGACACATTTGATGTCGTGGGTACCGAAACCTTCTCCAATACATCTAACAGTTGCTCCTTATATTCAAGGTACACTTCCTTGATTTGTTCAAACATTGTGTTGAATGGTTTGATCTCGTCTTCTTTTAGATCTTGACAGACGATATCATTGTAGCGTACATTGATTTCTGACATGCTCGTCTCCAACATATCGAGTCGCCCGCTCGCATAATTTTTTGTTCGACAAGCCAACCCAGTCTTTCTAAAATTATCGTAGTCTTTGCTTACTTGTTTGCAATTATTTACAAATAATTTGTTACTACTATCTTGTTAATTAGTTTTTAATTTAGATTTTAAATTATGATAGTCGATTAATACTAAGGTATATTTATATATATTAGTAGTTGTATGTAAATTAGAATCGACTCACTCTTTTTCCTTTTTGTAGATCAGCAGCTTTTTTCGTTTTCGTGTTGTATCGTGTTGTTTTCGTGTTGTATCTGCAACTCACTTTTATATAAGTTCTTTTTTCGATTTTAAGAAATAAATGCCAAAAAATCACGACAAAATGTCGGCACAATGTCTTATTCTTTATGGGTGGGAACAAAAAACTTGTTTATTTTTGCTGGATAGCAATTTTTGGCGTAGAAGGACCAAATTGTTTATCGTTTAAAACGTTTCTCTTTAAAACTCGATTCTCTTTCTAAAACTCTTTTCTAAAAACTCGCATATAATTTCTTAAAACTCAACTCATAAATTAAACGCATCTAAAACCTTCGGTATTAAAACTTCAGGAAAAGTTCTTTATTTAACCTTCCTATTTTGCGACATAAACTTCAAAGTCATTGGAAGTTATTTCAAATTGACGTTCAATATTGAATATGGGTGAACGTATACAGCCTTTAGGATGACATCCAATCAATGATAGCATTCAACAGCTGTGTAGAATGAAGGAATATAAACCCATAAGAAAAAACAATACGTTGTTTTCTTTTGCTTTTCTACCTGCCTTACTGCGTGAACACAATGGCTGCAGAGACGCAGCCGCAAGAGATGTCAAAACATTAAATACAAGCGAATACAACAACAACGCAAGACGGAGCTGGACAAGTTAACTTGATTCTAACTCTTGCGGCTGCGGCTCCGTATGCGTATGCGTATGCATTGTGTTCACCCAGTTACTCCATTGAATACACATTTCGCATTTCGGCATTAAACACAATTAAAAGACAAGTCAATAGGGTGAAATGCTTAAGAATACAATTAATTCTTAAGCATTTCACCCTACTACTCCTCCAAATTTATAATAGCAAGCGAAATGGCAAGAGAATTAATTTCTCTTGTGATTTTCAGCTCTTAAGTCTTAAGCCATTTTAGTAGCGTGATTCACCGTCTTTAAGTGGCGCTAGTAAGTCCGAAGTGATAGTACTATAGATTATACCGGGTGCGACAAAAGTATGGAAACCCCTGGCAGAATATGCGTTAAAAAAAAATCAAAGACCCTATATCCGACGTATTTTTTTTTATTTTTGGACGTAACCTTGAAGCCCATTCATTTCACATCATTTTGCACGTATTTTTTATTTCAAGCGCTGCACCTCTAATAATATCATTAAAAAAAAATAAAATAATATACATGTTTTTTCGTAAAATTTTGCGCTCTTTCCAATAGGGATGTTGGAAATGGAAAAATATTTCGATATTTATCGTATCGATATATATATAAAAAAAAGTATCGATATATTGAATCAGAAAAATATCGATATTTCGATATATCGATATATTTAAAATAATGAAATGTGCTGCCTTAAAAATGAGAAAAAATAATAAAAAAAAAGTAGTAAGAAAAACAAAGATAAAGAATTACCGTAAACCGGGCAGGCACGGATTCAAGGGGGGGGGGGGGTCACAGGGGTCATGACCCCCCCCAAAAAAGCCCGCATCTCAAAAAATAGAGCTAAACCAATCGAAACTGAAACTGAAAATCAAAAAAAAAAAAACCGAACAAAATCTAATTTTTGTAAACTTGAAAAACGAAAACTAACCAAGCGACCAAAATCAACTTACTTTATTGTACTATGGAAAATTTGCAATCAAAAAATGGCTGACTCAACATGACTGACTCAAAATTGAATAAATTTCTCACACAATACTGACTTTTGTATCAATTTCTCTATATTTGGATAGTAGCTTTATTTAATATCTTAACATTTGATTACAAGTTTTAAGTAAAAACAATTTATAACACAAAATCCAATCTTCTATTTTGTTTCGCAAATCTGTTGATGATCGCTTCAATGTCCAATTCAATGTCGCGATGAATGTGTAGCAATGCAAGACCGGTGAGTCTGTCTTCTGCCATAGTCGATCTCAACCAAGTTTTGAGGCAACGGAGAGTTGAAAAGCTCCTTTCTGCAGTGGCTGCAGTAACAGGAAGCGTCACCAAAATCCAAAGCAGGCTATGAATAGCCGGATACATTACTCTATCACACGCATCAAGGGCGGCGGAAACCGAATCAGGAAGTTCACCGCCTTTTTCAACAATTCGATTCCATTTTGCTAAACACAACTCAAATTCTGCAATAACGCTTGCAGAAGGAGTATTCAGAAGCTTCTGGTACATGACTGCTACGAGATTAACTTCTTCAATGTCCTCCTCTGTATAAGAAGTCCGAGGCAGAAAAACTCTCAACCCAAAAAGCTTCATTACGCTCATACATTCGGTTCTCTTGATGCTTACTCCATATTATTCGAATTAATTTACCTTAAAGCATCCGTCAAATGAATCCTTGTTTTATATTTTTTACTTTTGTTGTTTATTTTCTGGTTTTTGTTCCATTTCCTTCTTTGTTTATCGCAAAACACAATGAAAACTATCCTGATTTCAACGACACTGAAATCAACAATGGACTGTTGTGCTTTCAATGTTTTGATTGCAAACTGATGTGAAGTTCAAGTTAGCCACGATGCCATAAATGGCGCGAAGCCATTTGAAAACACACGAGGAAACGTTTCAGAAAAAAATTTATTGGCTAAGACATTTCTTACTTTTAAAAGTACATCTTTTATATAAACAATTTATAATTTAATTATAATTTAACTAGCTGAGCCGCCCGGCTTTGCTCGGGTCTGTAGTTTTAAGGTTCCCGTTCTCGTTTTTCCTCTTACGTGAGAATTCGGGGATGAAATATAATCTCTCTTTCTGTGAGACTATGTGGCATCCTAATGCTGAAAGAATTTTTGAAATCTGTCCAGTAGTTCTTAAGTTTCCGTTCTCAACCCATTCCTGTTGAAATCTTCCGTTCCAGTGAAAATATCTGAATGAATTATAAATCTATGTCACTGAAGGATAATGTAACACCCTAGAGTTGAAAGAATTTTCAAGATCGGTCAAGTAGCTTTAATGTTCCCGATCTCTTTCCTGTTTCTGATCCTGCCGGATTATAGGGATCAAAAATATAGCCTTAGCTACTGACAAAGGGTAAAGAGGGATAATGTAGCACTCTTAATGTTGAAAGAATTTTTGAAATCGGTTCAGTAGTAGCTAAGATTCCATTTCCAACCCTGTTCCTGAAGGAGTTTTCCATTCCTGTGGAAATATGTGAATGACATATAAATCTATGTCACTGAGGGATAATGTAACATCCCAGAGTTGAAAAAATTCTTGAAATCGGTCAAGTAACTTTATGGTTCCCGTTCTCGTTCCCATTTCTGTTCCTGTGGGATTAAAGGGATGAAATATAGTTCAGGTTACTGATGAAGGGAGATAATGTAGCACCCCTAGTGCTGAAAGAACTTTTGAAATCTGTGGAGTTGTTTCTAATTTTCCGTTCCCAAAACCGTTCCTGTAGGAATATGGCGATTAAACCTTGACAGGAACCATCTCTGGACTAAACTATCTCTACCTTGAAAATTTCATAAAAATCCGTTGGGTGGTTTAGGAGTTTACCCCGGACATACATACATACATTACATACATACATCCTATTTTATATATATAGAAGATAGAAGATAGAAGATAGATATAAACAACAGTTTTTTTTGTTATATTTGATTTTTTTTTTATCCCGTGACCCCCCCCCGGAAAAAAATTCTAGATCCGCGCCTGAAACCGGGGTTACTTTGCGCCTGCGGGTGTAACTTTGCGCCATTGTTATAAAGAGTTTACAATTCGTTTTATGTTGAAACACGTTCAGTTTTGCTCACCGGTCTTACTGTAACATAATGTAGTGTTTGTGTGTGTGCGAAATCATGTGCAACCGCATACCTACGTTTATTTTTGATTCAACCATTGTAGTCCGAAGAGGAGCGACCTAATTGTGAGTTTTTTCGGGGTAGAAAATTTGAAGTGTAAAAGCGAGTGTATCCAAACATAAAAAGTGAGTATTTTTGTTACCGTTTAAGTGTCTTTTTTCCTTTAATTTTACACAAAGTTAACTTTCCTGGTCCCAATATATATTAATAATTTTTTGTTTTTTGTGAAAACATACCAATTTTCGTAATTTTGGGGTAACTTTGCACCGGAGCAAAGTAACCCCGAAAGTTGATTTTGGGGTTACTTTGCTCCGGAGCAAAGTCAAAAAAAAGTGTGTTTCAGATTAAGTTATTTTTTTCACAGAAAGGATGTTTGGAGCATTGTTCATAAACTGTATGAATATCATTACTCCAGCACTTCAAACAAAAGCATAATGATGGGAAACGCAGAACTGAGCAAAGTAACCCCCTCCCTTGAACAACTTTGCTCCACTTTAAAAAAAAAAAAAAATATATTTTCACTATAATTTAAAAAGTTTTTATAACATAAATGTATTATTTCATATCTTTTTAATGAAATAAAAAAAAAGTATATAAAAAAAAATTCTCTGAAACTGTTTAAAACGCTTTATAAAAAAAGGGGAAAAAACGGTGCAAAGTAACCCCGGTTTACGGTAATTTTTTTTCTGTATTTTTATTAATTAAACCAATATTTTTGAGATAAAGAATGCAGAAAAACTCTTTGATTTATGTGTTCAGCTGTGAGCCGACTTCTGTTGTTGGGCGCTGTGAGATTTACAGCAGGGACAGGTATAGAAAATAGTTTTCTAACTATGAGAAATGTATGCAAGGTATATTTGCTACATTATACAGGGAAAGGCCCATAAAATTCATGTACCTATTCATTGACCACTTAGGTTACAAATCCTTTTATTTGTGTTCGATATTTTGGTTTATTTCTGTACACTGTGAAATTATCAAAACTCACAAAATGATTTGCTAAGTGGTCAATGAATGGTTGCACACATTTTATGGGTATTTTCCTGTCTAAGATAATATAGTGAAACGTATAGAAAAGTTTTTTTGCAATAAATTTGGTATGTTTGCAGGTTAGTTTCTAGTAGCCGAAAAAGGTATCGTTTTTTATACCTTTTCGATACATAAATATTTATATCGATACATCGATATATCGGTGAAAAAAATATCGTCGATATATATCGATATATCGAACGAAATATATCGATATTTTTTTATATCGATATATTTTTGACATCCCTACTGCTACTTTCCAAATCTGCAATAAAAAAATGGGGGTTTCCATTTGAAAAATCGATTTTTGGGTCGCTGGGGCATCAAGGTTACGTCCAAGGTCAAATTCAAGGTCAACAACGGATTCCTCGTCGAAAAAAAAAGTCGGATCCAGGGTCTTTGATTTTTTTTTAACGCATATTCTGCCATATGTCCAGGGGTTTCCATACTTCTGACGCACCCGGTATATACAATGCATTCAACCAACTCACACATCTAGTCGTCCACACAAAAAATCTTGTTTTTCATTTTGTTCCGTAGGTATTTAACTAAAACGTAAGACAAATAAACTGGAAACATCCGACATGCATTATGATTTTTGGTGATTTGTTTTGTTTCACGCACCTTTGTTCCAAAGGAAATTTTCTAGTTCGTTACAAATAATAAATTTGGAAGGAAGCTATCGATTATTTTGTTCAGGGTAAGTATTTTGCGTAATAAATAGGTGTTAAAGAATACTAGAGTGTGTGTTTTTTTTTTTGTTTCCAATTTTTCCTTCATTCGTAATGTGGTGCGGCACCTCTGCTTCATTTTGTAAGAGACGCCGCATTTTTTTTTTTTAGAACTGAGTTGGCTTTTGTATTGAAGACCGAAAAAACGTTGACAAAAGAATGTCTCCGAAAAGCAGAGAAACTGTTTGAGTAACAGCCTGAAGTTCAAGAACTAACATAGGCTTAATTTTTTGAAACCGGTAATTTCAACCACTAGCCATAGGTACATCATGCAGTCATTCTGAAAACAAAACGAATACCTCATTATGTTCCAACAAACTAACGCCATTAGAACTACTGCAGTCCATTTCATCACTGCCTGCCGAAATTCCAGAGCCGGTTTTTTCTAATCTTAGGCAATTACTTAACTTTTTCTATTTCAATTGAAAAAAAGAAAAACTTGAAGCCTGCTTTTTTTCTGATTGTTGGGAAAACTATTTCAAAACAACGAAAAGGGTAGACTGGATTCAATGATCTGCATGTCAGAAGTGGTCGCATGAAAACTGTACACGGTACAAAACGTTTGAATTTACTCTGAGTCCACTTGCAGAAAAAGAATGCACAAATAATATATTTTTCTTTAGTGTTATTTTTAATAAACCTTGTCATTTTTTTTTTTTTTTTGTGGTAGGAAACAAACCAATTATTAAGTTTCTTATATGAATAAAGTTTATTTCGCTTTAGGGTCATTCATTTGAGAAGGGCGGGAAATTTATACTAATTTTTGCCTACACTTTGCTTCATTTCTGTCAAACGGCAACGATTTACGTACTGACTATGACATTTTCACTTACTTGAATAGTCATTCCATACTAAACCATCGAAAAAGGTATGAAAGTATGATTATTATTTTGAGAAATTGATGGTATAATAAGTGTGACAGGTGGGACATCAAATTACTTCTCCTTTGCGAGTTGATTATTCGCAATAGGCAAGAAACTATAAGACTTTTGTCAAGGAACCTAGTTTGTAATAAAATATATGGTTCATGATATTGTACAGATTAAGTATTAGTATAAATTAAGCAAAACTCTCCGTTTTTGAATGATGGTAGGTTTTCCTACACAAGAAACTCACTAGATGAATGTCGAAACGCAAACGGGAGGTCTTTAATAGAAATGTTTGAAGATTTTGGCTTTTTTGTCTTAAACGGTGTTTCAATTGGTGATTCAAATGGTAATTATACCTTTATATCATCCCAAGGATGCTCTGTAATTGATCTCTGTGTGGTGAAAGGTGATTGGATCGACTTGATAAATAATTTTGAAGTACACCCTGTCAACTTCTCTAGTCATCTACCGATTTTAGTTTCGTGTGAGTACCACTCCCTAAGTAGTCATGACCAATTCGTTGAAACTGCTGATAGGGACAAACTTAAGTGGGTGGACAAAAAGTCAAATATTTATAGACGAAACCTAAATCAACAGTTGGGTTCTTTTAATGTACGAATTCCAGACTGTATGGAATCTGCTACAAACTCAGTACTTGAAATAGTAAGGCAATCAGCAGTTGAAGTTTTTCGTCCCACATCACAGCTGTCAAAATCAAAATGGTACGATGAGGAGTGCCGGAAATGTAGGAAGAAATCATTTACATACTTAAAACTATTTAGACAGTGTAATAACCAAACTTTCAAGAGACTCTATCTCGAGCAAAACAAAATATATAAAGATTTGTGCAGTTCAAAAAAGCTGTTGTACCTAAAAAATGCGGCTAAGAAGCTTTTAGAATCAAAGGATCCCAGGTCATTCTGGTACAATGTTCGGATTTTGGGAGGGCGAAGCAGATCATCGGCTCTAAATATTAATGTAGATCATCTTGCTACCTATTTCGAAGGTCTGTTGCTGCCAGATCCTGATCAGAGTTATATTAGTTTTGCTTTGCAATACATTTCAGTACCTGAGCTCGACTCTCCATTTACAATGAATGAGCTATTAACATCACTCAGTAAAATGAAAAATAATAAGGCCGCTGGGTCAGACGGCATCCCAATTGAATTTTTTAAGAACGCAACTCCTGAGTTTCTTGAAATTGTTTTGGGATTGCTAAACAAAATGTTTATAGAGGAGTCATTCCCAAGTTGTTTCCATGTGGCGAGTATATCTCCTATTTTTAAAAAAGGTGACCCAAGTATTCCTGAAAATTATAGGGGCATTTCTATCTTAAGCTCACTAAGGAAACTTTTTGCCCATATATTGTACCTCAGGCTTGTGAGTTGGGTTGAGAGCAATGACATTATTAGTTGCTTTCAGGCTGGTTTTCGAACTGGTTTGTCAACAATTGATCAAATTTTTGCTCTTACAAGTATTGCTAGGAGATTTATCGACAAAAAAAAGCCTTTATTTTCCTTTTTTGTAGACTTCAAAGCTGCTTTTGATACCATCAATAGAAGATCACTTTTATTTAAGTTAGCATCAATTGGTTTATCGACTAAATTCATCCGTGTTTATGAACAGCTTTTATCAAATATGTCAGCAGTGGTATGCAATGGTAAAAACAAGTCAAAATCATTTAGATCTGAATCAGGTGTCCCACAAGGTTGCGTCTTGAGCCCGTTGATGTTCGCTCTGTATATCAATGATATTGAAAATCACTTACCGGGAGGTGTCTGTTTTGGCGATTTATTCGTAAAGCTTTTACTTTATGCTGATGACTTAGTGATCTTTTCTGATAACCCAGTGACGTTGCAACTACAGATAAACAAACTGAAGCATTATTGTGATTCGTGGGATCTTAAAATCAATACTGCTAAGTCAAAAATAATGATTTTTAAACCTCAAAATCGATCTGATAATAATACACGAAACTGGAAGTTAGACGGAGTCAATATTGAAGTTGTTAGTGAGTTTAAATATCTAGGTTTTATTATCTCGCAAAATTTAAGTATTAAAGCCCATATTAAAGAGAAACTTACGATTGCAAAATCAGCGATTAATACAATATGGTCAAATTTTTTCTCAAAAAACTTTGTAGACCCTACTTCAAAGTTCCAGGTCTTCAACTCTACAATCAACAGCTGCTTTTGTTATGGGAATGAAGTTTATGGTTACCAATTGCTGGATGAAATGGAATATATTCAAAGATACTTCTTCAAACGCATTTTCCGGTTACCGTTCAACACTCCCAACTACGCCATCTACGTTGAGTCCGGTCTACCACAAATATATGTAAGAAACTTGAAGGCTAACGCAGACTATCTTACTAAAATTATGCATAGACCTAATAGCAACTTACATAAAAAAATATTACTTATATCACTTCGTTGCGGTTATTCCCCTTTCAGAAATTGGCATGCACTTGCATTGGCACATAACCTACCGCTGAATTTAAACGTCAACAACAGAGAAGATTGGAAAAATAATTTCTACGACTGTATTTCTATGATTGATGAAGAAATGTACAGAAGCCATCTTGATAGAGCTAGGGAATCAGCTTCTAGATCCACATACCGTTGCCTAAATCTAAATTTGGGGAGTAGTAATTACTTTAATGAGGATATCTCAGTCTCAGATATGAGTTTGATATTTAGGGTGCGAACCGAAACTCTTCAGCTCAATTATAGGCCACATAGGACAGACATTAACCCAGTCTGTTCCCTCTGTAACCTCAACCAGAATGAGGATGTATACCATTTCCTAGCAATTTGTCCTATCCTACAGGAAATACGTAGACTCCATCTGAACAAAAGTTTCTTGTCCCCCGAAGAATGTTTTCGCCTTCTTAACGGTGAGAGTGGTTGGAAAGTGCTGGTACGTTATGTTTCTCACGCAAAATACTACAGAAACTCATATTTGAACATGTTTTGAATCAAATACATTATTCAAAGTCCAATAAATTAATTTTGTTTTAGCTAAACTGAAAGCCCTATATTCCAGAACTAAATGAGATTATAATCTTTAAAAAAATATATAAGTTGTGATTTCGCAGTTCTTCTACCTCCATATCTCTTTTATACCTACTTATTTTCTTTTCGATGCACGTAAACTTATGTACATATAGCTGTAATTTAAAAATAACTTTGATTTTGTAAAATAATGCACGAAAACCTATGTTATTTATTTATATAATAATATTTGTTACTTATTTATTTTTTTTTATAAATTTAAGATATATTAACGATTTGTTGAATCTTTCTTAAAATCTAAAATTCAGATTAAATCCGGCAGACGGCTTTCACGCCATGCTTGTACTTCTTTATTCAAATTTATAATGTAACTTTCTTAATTTGTAAATAAAGAATTATCTATCTATCTATCTATCTAAGCAAATATCCCGTAAAACAAAAATAATATGATTCTCAAAGCTTGTGACGGGTGGGACAGTACTTTTGTGATGGGTGAAACGATTAATATTTGGCCATACAAGACTACAAAATTTTTTTTTAAATTTTGTTTAAATCAGCTCTTTAAAGAATTATTTAAATGTTACTTAAGTAATCTTATTATTTCGTAAGAATTT
This sequence comes from Melanostoma mellinum, assembly GCA_914767635.1. NCBI lineage: Eukaryota > Metazoa > Arthropoda > Insecta > Diptera > Syrphidae > Melanostoma > Melanostoma mellinum. The sequence continues at coordinate 83,824,809 of OU612058.1, forward strand.
ATAATGTTCTATTCTCCAGATATGGATTTAAACATAAATTAAGTTATCTATTTTTTATACGTACGGTATCGGTTTCGCTAAAATAACCCTATAGTAAACAAATTATACTGATTTTTGAAAAACAGCGGCATCTCTCCCGCAATTACTCTAACTCTTAGCCGGCATAATACCAAGGTATATTTTTCACTTTTTCAACATCACAATAAAAATGCATACAAGGATTCAGCTCCCTAAAACGACTGAACTAAAAAATGCGTAGAAAATAGAAAACACGAAAAGAAAAAAAAATTGTAAAACACAAATTTAAATAACAACAGTTTTAAGTTGTTTTAGGTATTTAAGCTAAATTTAAGTAACTTTAAGAAGTTTTATATTCTTCTCAATTCTTTTTAGAAATACAGAAACCGCAGGATCAATACAAGCAAGACAAGAGCTATCGAAATCAAAAAACGGGCACTTTGAGCACTTGTTATATTTGTATTTGTATAAAATACATTAAAAAACTACTAATAGTGCCCATATTATTGTTTTATTCAAACAAACCTCAAAGCTAAAACTTTTTTTTTGTTTTTTAAATTTTGTCCATTTTGTATTTTTTCAAGTATCATAAAGTGTATGGGTTTTTGAGTGAACTTACTGCAAATTTTTTTCTATTATTTCATCAGTAAAAAATAAAGAAACTCTATGTTCATCAGGTATTTTCTGACAAAAAAAAATAACCTCAAAGTCAAAACTTTGCTTGGGGAAGAAAGAAAAAAAGAAAAAAAGAAAATCTGGCAACCCTAAGACTATGGAAGCTCAACTTAAATACAGACTTAAAGGTTGTTATTTCCACAAAAAATTAAGTCTAAGATTAGGTCTCTATCATCAGTATTGACAGAGATGTCGAATTTAACTTAAGTCAGGGTACACCAAAGTTAGCCATTTTTTAAATTTTTTAAAGTGATGTCAAAGTTGAGAAACGGACCTTACTGTAGAACAATTTTTTCTTAGAATACGACCAAGAATCACATCCCAAAGTATGTAATACGAATTACCGGACACCCTGTATAGTCGCAAATTCAGCATTGTGTTTCCTTAAATATTCAAGAGCGTCCCACAGAGCAACAGGACCATAAAACGTATCTCTTTTATTAGAAATCTTAGCCATTAAATTTCTTAGCCACAATACGTAAAACCAACCAAGTTATTTCTCAAGCAAAAAAAAAATCCATACAAACCGGAAGCATTTATTTCTATAAAAAAATTATTGGCTGCTGTTTGAATAAACTTCGAATCAATTAGTTCCGGAAGTGCACTTTATGCAATGAAACTGTGTAGGTTTCCGGTCATAAACACGTTCAGTTTAAAGGAGATTAAATTTGAAGGCAGAGTTCTTAAATTGATCATCAAAAGGTGTATTTGGAATAGCTCGGGAAGGTGTTTGAGGCACCCCATAAAAAATGAAAAAAACGAATTTTAATGTATTTTCACACTACATCAAAACATCTGAAACTTCATCCACATCCATCCGCTTAAGATCTCTACGAAAATAACACTACTGAATACAACCGACAAATTTCAAGAACGAAAACATCTAATGTCGTTAGTAAATTAACTTCATGGATCATAAAAACAGCCCTCCCTTTCGGCTCCAAATGTTCAAATAACACTATCATCTGCTCTTCTATTTGAGCAGCATCTGAGCTGTTGGGGTTACCCTTTTCGGAAGCCGGAGCTTTCATCGCTCAGAAAGTAATAGCTATACGAATACCTACAAAGGGTTTGATGTTATAGTGTCGAAGATCTGCGGTGTGTCACATCTGTCAAAATTAATTTTTTATTAATGCCCTGTGAAATTCAGGGAAAATACCATTTTAAATTAAATGGATGAGTGGAGATAAATTGTCTGATTTTGTCTTATTTATGCTTCGCCTGTCAGTTTCTGGTTCCACATTTCATTTCTCAATCATTCCAGGCTCGCTTCTGCATTAAGCTATATATTTATGCTCTGCTTTTATTCGTCCGTATATAAATTACGAAGTTAATTACTCGCTAAAATGCGTATTTGTGTTTTCGTGGCATTACAATCAGCGCGCTTCAATTCACTTCCACTATGGAAGCTGAATACTGTAGCAGAAAAGTCGTAATTTGCCGAGTAGATTTATGCGAACTGGTTAATTTATGCGAAATATTTCTTTGATAGCTTATTAATTAAAAGTAGGCGGGTAACATGTTGCTAGAGTCTAACAGGAATAATGTCTCGTTCACGGTGTAAGATTTTATGATCTTTAGCCGAACGGAGAAGGATGTGGTATTTCAGAAACGACAAGGAGAATATACTTCTCCGTTAGGCAATTAGTGCAAAGTATCTAGATGATTTATAGAGTGTGTTTATTTTTAGATCTGATGTGTGTAATTGTGCGCTTCAACATTAAATGAAAAACAGAATTGTTTTGTTATAAATAGTTGCCAATGAATTTGTGGTCTGGTTTGTTAAAATATTAGGTATTGTCAAAATAGGTGACCGAACATATTTTTCAATGGCTAAGTTAGTCATTTATCAAAGATCTATATTTTAATATTAGTGTGATGTACCTATCGCAAAACGAATTGTTCCAATTCGTTTTTCTCTTGGTAGCTGAATGACGACAAGCGTCCGCTCTATTCACGTTTCATTTTACATTTTCTCAATTCTAGATTGACAATTTATTGTTGGCAATAAGGCATAGGCAGTACTTTACATGTCCCATAATTGTAGGTACATATAGGCTTAAGGGGATGTCAGTTCGGAATTTCAGCTTCCAGAAACCGTGATTTTATTTTTGTTCTTATTGTTCAACATTTCAAAAATTGCTCCCAAAAACTTTGAGCCGGTTAAAGCAAAATTACTACTTGAAATTACTGTGTTACTAGTCCCCTTAAACTTTAAAAGCATTTTTCTCTTAACTACTTTTCAAAGTTCGTATTCACTGCCATTTAAAAACTACTTGGTCCATTTATTTCAAATTTTGTACTCTTTTTCTATATAGTTATAAAATCCAGATATTAAATCAGAGGTGTTTTGTAACCATAAAATGACGGAATTTTGGCTGGAAAGTAACAGTTTTCAATTCAAATGGTCACAACAGTTTTCAAATGAAAGAAAATGTTACCAGAAAACGTTGGGGGAAGATTTCCTGACAAGTTAATTAAATTTTATTAGGTACTAGCTGTCCCTGAGACTTCGTCCGCGTAGAATGGTGACTTTCGGCAGCATTTTTAATTTTTTAGGCTACTTGTTTTGCAAATATAACACATTCATGCGTTTTAGCAAACTATTGTTATATTATTTTATTTCAGTACATTTTTGCACACAACGTTCTTACTTTTTCCATCTTTTGTCAAATAAAAAGGTTTTGCGAGTTTGATTCACTCTTTTAAGCTAAAATGACTAATCATCAGTGGGAATTCAAGAAATATGGGAAATCAATAGTTTTCTTATTTCGCTGTTCCAGTCATTATTTAAACGTATATAATGCCGCATCCCAGATGTGTAATTTGTAGCTGTGTACAATTTTAGACTACTCATTATTGGCACTGGAACAATAACTTGCAACCACTGCTGATAATTCTAAGGAATTGAGAAACTCTATTGGGTATGATGTAACTTGTTCAGTGTCCATAATATTGTCTAGTCTACTGATAGACATTCGATAACATCCCCAATACGTCAAACATAACATTAACTATCTCATTAGGCGGCGGCGGCGCCGAAATCGACTTTTCAACCAGTCATTACCGATTGTCAATATTTCTTGAAGACCAAGATAGACAATTCTTCTTAGGTTAACTGTGTAATCGACAATTTGACCGAAGTCATCTCGCGGTGAAAGAACTTTTGAAATCGGTCCAGTAGCTTCATGGTTCCCGTTTACGTGGCCGTTCCCGTAGGAATATTGGGATAACAAATACAGCCCATGTCCTTCCTCAGGCTCAAGACTATCAGCCGTATTTATTAGATTTCGCTAAAACACGCTTAAAACGCATATTAGTTATTCAGTGATTAAGAACTTATTGGACTTTAATCAGTGAATAAGAAATCCTTATTTATAATCATTTTTTTCGCCCATACTAGTTAATCATCCCTTATGTCAAAATCATAAAGAAACTCTCTTTCTCAATGGTTGAACTGACATCAGAATTTTGTTTTGTTTTTATTTACGTTCGGTGTTCGGTTGTTCGGTTTAAGTTTATAAAATTTTTAATACCTACTAATTGCTTTGGAAATGGAAGTCTATAATTTTCTTCATATTTGATTTCGAAAATCTATATTTCTGCCTAAATAATGACTCCTTAAGCTTCATTGGATCAAATCTTTTTTTGTATACTTTCTGCGCTCTACTTCTTTCAGTGGATAACACATTTACCCCATCCAAATTATGCATAAAGTTAATGTAATTTGAGTACATTTCCATTTTGATTTTAGTTGCTTTTAAAATTTTCAAAGTTGTAAATAAACCACTGAATGACAACTCAATACTCAAAATCAAATGACATTTATACACTAAAACACGCTTAAAAAACGCTTAAAACACACATTTCTGCGTTTAAGCTAATCAGCCCTTATTCACTGCCGAAAAATGATTATAAATACGATTTTTGTTTTAATCCACGATTAAGCGTGTTTTAAAGTTCCGCGGAATTTAAAATGCGATTATAAATACGGCTGTATATCTTTGCACCAAAATTCATACAAATAGGTTCAATAGTTTAGGCGGTAGATGCTAACAAAGAAAAACAGACATGCGGAGCTGATTTCGGATCTATAATGTTAGTAAGTACTTTCGGTCCCATGGGAATATGGGGATAAATTAAAGTTAATGTTACTTTCAGATAGTGTAGCATTCTAAAGAGAAAATAACTCTTGAAATCATTTCAGTACAGTTCTTAGGTTCACGTTTACGTTTGCGTTCTTGTGGGAATACAGGGTTAACATATATAGCATATGTCCATCTTCAGGTTCAAAAGTATATCTCTGTACCAAAATCCATATAAATAGGTTCAATAGTTTGGGCGGTTTTTGATAACAAATAAAAATAGACAGACAGATTTTATTTCAGACTTATAACATAACTAAAGACTCCCACTCCCGTGGGAATATGGTGACCGTTCCCGTAGGAATGTGGGGATGAGTTACAGTTTTTGTAACTCAGGGATAGTAGTGTAGCATTCTAATGGTGGAAGAATTTTTGAAATCAGTGCAATAGTGTCAAAGTGAGAATATAGAGATAAAAAATATTGCCTTTGTTCTTTCTTAAATTCTCACCTATCTCTATACAAAATTTCATTTAACTCTGTTCATTAGTTTTGGCGGGAGATGGTAGCATAGAAAGGCGAACAGACAGAGCTACTTTTGCATATAATATTAGTGAAGACCGGTTCCCATGGGAAGATTCGAATGAAATGTAACCTATTACCTTCTTCAGGTTCCAGATCATCTCGGCATAAAATTACATTTAAATCGGTTCTGTAGCTTGTTTGTAAAGACTCCCGTTCCCGTAGGAATATGGGGATGAATTAGTGTTTATGTTACTCGTGGATAGTGTAGCATTCTAACTGTGGAAAAATTTTTGAAATCGGTGCTGTTGCTTCTAAGTTCCCGTTTACATTCCCATTCCCGTGGGAATATAAAGATAAAATATATAGCCTATATCCTTCCTCAGGTTGTAGATTATCTCTGTACAAAATTTCATTTTAATCAGTTTACAGTTTAGTAGTTTGGGCGGGAGATGGTAACAAAGAAAGGCGAACAGACAGAGCTACTTTTGCATTTATAATATTAGTGAAGACCGGTTCCCGTGGGAATACTCGAATGAAATTTGACCTTCGTCCTTTTCCAAGTTCTAGATCATCTCTGTATAAAATTTCATTTAAATCGGTTCTGTAGCTTGGGCGAGAGATGGTAAAATAGAAAGACGAACCGACAGAGCTTCTTTCGCACTTATTATATTTGTAAGGACTCCCGTTCTCCAAGAAATATGGGAGTAAATTGAAGTTTGTGTTAATCAAGGATAGTGTAGCATTCTAACGGTGGAAACATTTTTGAAATCGGTGCTGTAGTTCTTAAGTTCCCGTATACGTTACCGTTCCCGTGGCAATATCTCTGTACAAAATTTCATTTCAATCAGTTTTGTTGTTTTGGCGGGAGGATGGTAACATAGAAAAGCGAAAAGACAGAGCTACTTTCGCATTTATAATATTAGTGAGGACAGGTTCCCGTGAGAATATTCGAATGATATAAGGCCTTTGTCCTTCATCAGGTTCTAGATCATCTCTGTATAAAATTTCATTTAAATCGGTTCGATAGCTTGGGCGAGAGATGGTAACATAGAAAGACAAACAGGCAGAGCTACTTTCGCAGACAAAGTTACATTTAGATTTATAATATTAGTTAGAACCAGGATTTTTTCACTTCCAATAATTTCCGGCTAGGTTACGGTGATTTGCTTTTTCCAAAAGCGTTCCGGTGGAAGCTCTGCAACCGGCCTCTGCCTCAATATTTACGTTGAGGCAATGTTCAATCATGAAGACATACGGTACGACATATCATAGAACCTGAGGAAGGCCATTGGCTATATTTAATGAATCTACGGGAACAGGAACGTACACGGGGCGCTAGAAACTATTAGGCCGACTTTTAAAGTTCTATACTGTCTCGGAGTAGCATACCTATGCTATATTCAAAAATTATTAACAATTAAATTGACATTAAAAGGGGGTCGGTGGTCTAAAATTTTCGACCAATAGATTTCGTTTTTTTTTTTAAGGTATAGTACCTATCTTGGAAATATACTCTTTTGATGGGGAAATTCCGAGTATTTCAGGATTTACAGCCAATAGAAAGCAAGGTAAGTAGAAGAATCGGTGAGTCGTGCTCTATTTTCGCTAATTGCAGCTGCTCGGGTAAATAAAGTAGGTATACCTGACTAAAACTAATGTATAAAATAAATTTAATCTGCTGTCGGAATCGTACTCCCATCAATTTTGCTTATAAAAATTAATAATTCACTTTAATCAAAAGTTACTTTCAAGAAAGATCTTGGAGTTATTTTTGACCAAAAACTGGATTTTGTAAAACATATAGATTTTTTAGTTGCGAAAGGAAATTCAATGTTGGGTTTTATTTTGCGCAATTCAAGAGAATTCAGTGATCCTCACACATTGAAAAGTCTATACTATGCGTTCGTAAGGTCTAACTTGGAGTATTGCAGTATTATTTGGAATCCTATGTATGAAGTTCACTCGTTTAGAATTGAGAAAATCCAAAAACGCTTTACAAGAGTTTTAGTAAAGAAGCTTCACTGGGAAATAGATATGCCTTCTTATGACACCAGGTGCAAGTTATTTGGAATATTGTGTCTTAAAACTCGAAGAAAGTTATCTGAAGTGATGTTCATTCGTGACTTATTGACTAGACGCATTGATTGCTCTGATATTTTGGCGTTGATAGGATTCAGTGTTCCTGCGAGGATGCTTAGAAACCAAGTTTTCTTTAATATTTTTTACCACAGAACAAATTATGCAGCCAATGAACCACTGAATAGATGTTTAAAAACTGCAAATTCATTTCATGCAATGATTGATTTTAGTTTGAGCAGATTTTCATTTAAAAATAAATTTCTTTTGTTGTAAAATAATTTTTAATGGTGGTAATGATTAGTACGAGTGCATGTTTAATTTTTATGTAACTATTTTATATTTTATTTAATTATCCAATTATTGTAATTTTTTTCTAGTAATCACTAAAGTATTGTATCTGCTTTGTTTGATGAAATATACACACTAAACACTCAACTAAACTTAAGTGGACATATTTGAGTTTTAAAAGTTATATTCTTTAGTTAAGCGTGGTCCTCAGCGATAGTAATATTGAGTGTTTATTCTCAATAAGAAATCTAGGAATAGTAGATTAGATTATATTAGATATTTTATTAAATTACTAGCTGACCCGCCCGGCGTAGCTCAGGCCCTACGTTCATCAAATTGAAAGCTAAGTAAAGTAGTTTCAAAGCTTCTATTCTAGTGGGAGAGTTAAGATAAAATATAGTTTATGTTACTCAGGGACAATTAAGCACTCTAATGATGACAGAATTTGTGGGATCGGTAAAGCATTTTCCAAGTTCCCGATTATGTCCCAGCTACCGTTCCATTCCCACATGGGGATGAAATATAGTCTATGTAGCACCGTTTTGTAATGAAGAAAACCGTACTGAAATCACTACAGTGGTTTTTGAATTCCGGTTCCCGTTCCTGTGTGTAAATGTTGATGAATAATAGTGTATATTACTCAGGGACATTGAAGCACTCTAACCATGAAAGAATTTTTGGAATTAGTTAAGTACTTTCCAGGTTATTGATTATGTCACCATTCCCGCTTTCGTTTCCGAAAGAATATGTAAAGAAAATAATTATAGTCTTTGTTACTCAGGAGCACTTTACATTCTAACGTTGAACATTTTTTGGAATAAGTCCAGTATTTTCCAAGTTCCCGCTTATGTTCTTGTTCCCGTCCCATTCTCGTGGGAATATAGGGATGAAATCGTACCGTAATAGCGACAAAAATTACAATTCGTTCCTGTGGTTTTTGAATTTCCGATCCCGTTCCCTTTACCGTTCCTGGGAGAATTTGAGGATAAATCTAAATACTCCCCCATTACCATTATCCATGAATGGTACCTGCATCCAAGAAACTGAAAAGCTGTCAGTACTTGGTATGTGTGTAAACGACGATCTTCGTTGGAATGACCACATATTTAAAGTCGCCAAAAACGCTGCTTAATGCTTAGGTTTCTTAAGACAATGCAGGAAGTAAAACCAGCTTGAAACTCTTTCAACAGGTTCTTTGACTCTATCCACGCTATTATACATATATGTAAAAACTTTGTATGTTCCATTCAGGAATGATATTCCTCGATAGTTTACTGGATCGAATAAACAGCCTTTTATGTGCACTGGAAATATGACCACATTCTGTAACTCCTTTGGGAAAAGATCACCCTCTAAAACTTTATTAAAAGGTTTAACCAGCATTTGTCTGAGTTTATCAGGCACATATTTATAAAATTCAACTGTTATACCATCATCTATGATCATCTAGTACGTTTTTGCAAAGATTTGTGATAGGCATAAATTTTTTTGCCGCTAAACTACCACACAAGCTTCCTAAATTCCGCTGCATCTTTTCACTTTGCCAAATTAAAGGCGCAGAGACATAAGTCCCGCGCGATTTTTTAATTTTATTTTCTCAAATACTCAAAAATTAAAATTTTTTAAGTTTCTTTTTTAAATTTAAAAAAAATTACTAATTTCTACAAGTAAAATATTATCTCCTAATTCCGGAAAACCATATTTCTTATTTTGAATGCGTAAAAAAACAGAGGAACTAGGTATATGTGCAAATACCTCAGCTATAATTGAAGTAAACATTTTCCATCGCCCGCTGGATGGAATATAATATTTCGAACAGAGCCTTCGAATCGGTATTGAAAGAGTAGATAACGATTCTGAGACTATTTAGAGGTTATTGGTTCCATAACTTAAAATCATTTGAGAGAAAGATGTCAAGGCCCAACAACTTTACGTCAAGCAAAAATTGTTTGGTTGCCTAGTAGAAATGTACGACGATTTACTAAGCTCTATTCCTAAAAATTTGGGACTTATGTCCCATCTTCAACGGAAAAAAGTTGGCACTTATGTCCCGATGGCGTGGGACATAACTCCCAAATCGAAATTGGGACTTATGTCTCACTTAGATGGGACATAAGTCCCAAAAATAAAAGTTGGGACTTATGTCCCTGCGCCAAATTAAACGCTTGCAGTTCACCAAAGCTCCATTTTTTATCTTAACATAGGTTTTTGAAGGTTAAATTGGACTCAGTGTAGTTTTTCCTGAATAAGCCTTCCGAAATCTTAAGCCATTTGAAAGACATCTTACGCGCCCGTTGGCATTCTTTTGTCAAACCAAGGGTCTCTTCTGTGTTCACTCTCTTGATTGTTAAAATACTGTTGTGGTATTGATGATTTTATAATCATCTCTAATGCATCAAAGTTCACATCTTGCTGCGTTTCTAGTTTTAAATCGATCGATTGTCTGTAAACCGGAGCCCATGAATTTTTCCATTTCAATTTAGGAAGTAACTGCTTGTCTGAATTTTCCTCGTTTGGGTGTACTCGATGTTGCAAAGTGAGAACAACCGGGAAATGGTCCGAGTGTGGTAATTCTTTAATTTCAAAGTCCGTGACGAAAGACTCCCACTCCTCACCCAGTATTCCATAATCAATTACTGATGACCCATGACCACCAACAAACGTCAAGTTTCCCGCCATATCACTTAAACTGGTATCATTTTGAATGCGAAGGCCATGAATCCATAACTCAATCAGCTTCCTTCCTCTTGTGTTGCATGTTGTGTCATTCGTCTGTATAGCGATTCCCTTAATTGAATTCATCATTCCTGACTCTGCACCAATTCTCGCATTAAAATCTCCAATCAATAGGACCTTTGAAGTGGGTTTTAAGCTCAATAGCTCGTTTAATTTTTCAAAAAGACTGTCCCACTTGCAACAGTTTATGTAAAAGGGAAACAACCATAGGCAATTGTTGTCGATTTTTAATTCAAAGTAAGGTGTTGCGTTGTGTGAGAGAAATTCACATTTCAAAGTCTTTAGGCATTTTTTGAAACAAAAAAAAAATAATAACAACCTCCGCCTGCTCTTTCTCTCGTGAATGTTCTCTTCGCCGGAATACACATAAAAGTATATTCTAACATCTTATTTTGGATATTTTCAAAGTTATTTTCGGCTATAAAAGTTTCATATAGAAATATGATACATAATGATCATATTATATGATAACTAAAAATATTATTTGTACTTATACTACTATTCGATTGGCAGACTTTTAAAGTACTACTAGATGACCCACCCGGCGCTGCTCGGGTCTAACTTATTTAAATCGTTGTTCACACCAAACTGTCTAGAAACGAAAGCTAAGAAGACTAAGTTTAAGAATGCCCGAAAATTTCTAGTTTCCCCGTTTCTGTAGGAATTTGGTCATGAAATATAGACTATGTGGGCGATAATGTAAGTTTTAGAGTTCCCGTTTTCGTTACGGTTCCCTTTCCTTTTTCCGACCCATTGAAATTATGTGGAAGTTAGAGCTCTTATAAGTGAATCCAAAAATTGAATTGCCCAAATCTTATAAAAATGTAGCTTACACCGAACTTTTGTATCACCCCAACAGTATTTTCTATCCAATGAATATGAATATCTTCTTTATATATATAATTCTGCTGTACGTGTGTATGTAATTGAACTCCTCCTAAACGGCTTGACCGATTTAAATGAATTTTTCCGTATGCGTTTGAGTGGCGCCCTGGATGGTTTAGATTCACAAATCAGTCCGGCAGATGGAATTGGAATATAGTAAAATTGACAATTTCATTATTCTTAACTGTAATGAATTGAAAATTAAATTCAAACAATGATTTTGTTTTTTTTTTGACAACAAAAAATTAAAATAATAAATAACAAATAATAAGGTTTGTTTTGAATAATTCTTTTAACTTTTTGACTGATGTGATAAGGATAAAGATTTAAATTTTTTTAATTTACTGCACCTGAGTACCATACACAAATTTTTGTTTGTTTTATAATTAGCCACACACCAATGGGTTATGACTACCCTTATAATGTTATAGAGCACAGTGCGAACATTTAGGAAAATAGGAGAGGATTTAATAGGATACACCGATAAACTTTGCTTTTGAACATTTGTAAATCGTAATGTAGTTGAAATACCAAGTCAAGCATTCCACATACGGGTGGTGCGACTAAAATAAGAATCTCTATACTTGACTGTACGCCCGAAGTTGGGCTCAAGGTAAAATTGATGTGCATTCTTAGCAAGGCGAGTGTTGCGGCTAAATTTTTTCTGGGGAGGAATGCAACTGACTATTTCACTAGAGCACTGTATGTGAAAAAAGAAACGTTTCGACGATGTTCAAGAGAATCAATCGATTCTACGATTCCCATCAGTTTTAACGCTCTATTTTATACCCTATCAAGTAGGCGCAAAGATGTGTGAGGAGCACCTGACCAGATATGGGAGTTATACTCCAGCTTTGTGCGGATGAAGGCCTTATAAATTGTAGCCAGATCAGAAGGGGTGAAGAACTTCCTGCATTGTCTTAAGAAACATAAGCCTTTAGCAGCGTCTTTGGCGACTTCAAATATGTGGTCATTCCAACGAAGATCGTCGTTTACACACATACCAAGTACTGAGAGCTTTTCGGTTTCTTGGATGCAGGTACCATTCATGGATAATGGTAATGGGAGAAGATTTAGATTCATCCTCAAATTCTCCCAGGAACGGTAATGGGAACGGGACCTGAAATTCAAAAACCACTGGAACGAATTGTAATTTTTGTCGCTATTACAGTACGATGTCATCCCCATATTCCCACGAGAATGAGACGGGAACAAGAAAATAAGCGGGAACTTGGAAAATACTGGACCAATTACAAAAAAAATTTCAACGTTAGAGTGTAAAGTGCTCCTTTCTTTACATATTTTCTTTCGGGAACTGAAGCGGGAATGGTGACATAATCAAGAACCTGGAAAGTACTTAACTAATTCCAAAAATACTTCAATGTCCCTGAGTAATATAGACTATAGTTCATCAACATTTACCCACAGGAACGGGAACCGGATTCAAAAACCACTGTACTGATTTCAGTACGGTTCTCGCCATTACAATACGGTGCTAGTCTATATATTTCATCCCCATATGGAATGGAACGGGAACTGGGACATATTCGGGTACTTGGAAAATGCTATATCGATCCCACAAATTCTTTAATCGTTAGAGTGCTTAATTGTCCCTAAGTAACAAACTATATTTCATCCTCACTCTCCCACTAGAATAGAAACTTTGAAACTACTTTACTTTCTTAACTTTCAATTTGATGAACGTAGGGCCTGAGCTACGCCGGGCGGGTCAGCTAGTTATATATAAAATTTCTATGTCATAATGTTATAAAATAAATTAATATTAAATTTACTTTAGAATATAGTTCATACGACATTTACACTGTGACTGTAAAATCTAATATATAAAATTCTCGTGTCACAGTGTAAATTAAAGAAACAATGTCAAGGGTAGATGGCCCTTATCACTTAGGGGTATGGAAAATAATTAGTAGCCGATTCTCAGACCTACTGAATACGCTTATAAAATTTGGTAAAAATCGGTTAAGCCGTTTTGGAGGAGTACGGTAACTAACATTGTGACAGGGAAATTTTATATATATAAGGAAAAACAAGAATTTCCATTACTTGCGACAGCACTGGGCCCTATCACTGCAGTATCGACGACAGCAGACTGTGTTTTCTCCCTTATCAATTGAATCATCTTGGATCTGTAACTGCCATCAATCAAATGCTCCAGTAAACACATTCCGCCTTCTTCATCACATTTCAAGTTGTAGTCGTGATCCAGATAAAATGTTTTATTATTTATTTGCAGTGTTTGACCACGAACAAAAACCTTTATGTTCTTGTTTTTTGTTACTATGTCCGATTTTATTCTAATTAATTGCTTGCGCTTTTCCCTTGCTGCTCTTGTGTAGTCGCGGTGTATTGTAATTCCAGTCCCTCACAATTTAAAGGCAGACTTCAGTATACGCGGAACATCTTCGACTTATTGCATTTCAACACATTTGCCATTCTGTTGTCTCTGGATCGAATCAATCTCGTTGTTAATATTGCTGCCGGGTTATTTTGTTGCAATAGATCCAAGCACAGATTTTCAGCTTTCTCTATGACTTGTTCGTCATTCTCCTGAGTTGGAATATGCAAAATTAAGTTTTATCTCGATAGATTTTCTTTCAAGAAAATCCATTTGGCGTTCAAGAGAAACACACCTCTGTTCAACATGCTGTAGTATTGATTGCAGCGCTCTAAAAACGTTACATTTCTCTAAAAACGTTATTTTATTTGTTACCTCGGCCAAGTCGGATTTTGTCGACAGGATTTTAGACGTTCGTCTAGAATCGTTGCTAGTGATCTTTCAATCATTGATTGGAGATCGACAACTTGTATATTTCCGACCTCAGAATTTCGTTGTAGCGAAGACGCTGACGATGACGACGTTTCAAAAGGCAAGTTTTCGTGATTAGGAGAAAGGGCACAGAATGGTTTTATCTGTTGTGGACGTTGCGATTATGTACTAGCACTTTTGTTGTGTATGTTGCTGTTGTTGTTGTTGTTATTATTTGTTGGAGTTCTTTGTAATTTGCTCATGTTTTGTTTCTACTTTATTAATTTTGTCAACGCAACTTTCTCACCTTCAAATAAGGATGTCCAATTGTCAATCTTTGGTCCTATATTTTATATTCTTTAAAAATATAAAAAAATGAAAAAATCAATTAAAAAACCACCAAATAATAGCACACGCGTCCAACAACAAACCAGAGTTGCCAATATAGGAATATTATTGAAACTTTGGACGCGTTAATCTTGAAACTAACTTCTTTTGTCTTGCGGGTGCCAAAACAAAAAAATTACTTGACCGACTAGTCTGTAATTCTAATATGTTATTCTGTATAGTTCTAGCTATTACAGGATCAATAACTTAAAGTATCCGTTTTTGATCTGTTTTTGTTTGTTTGTTTTGTTTGTGTTACTCATTACCATCATATACAAAAGTGTTTTTTAAATTGTTTTAATTTAAGGCTTTTTTGGTTTTTTAAATTGTTTCACAAAAAGGTCTACTCCGCTGGTGTAAAAGTGAACATACATTTTGCTTTAATTTTCTGTTTTAGTTGTTATACAAAGCTGGAGGAGAATCATATTTTCAAAGAGAGAATCTGTACCAAAGTGTCTTGTCTCAGTTTAACCGCCTACAAATTATAATGCAACATTAAACTTAAGATGTAAAAACACATTTTTTGAAAGACTTTATATTAACAGCTTTCGTAATGCAGAAAACAACAAGCTTTCCTCTAACGCATTGTTTTTGAGATACAAAAACAAAAAAACCTGAATCTCTTTGCGCCCTCACTATTGTGTGTCGCACATTCACAAACCGTAAATCTCTTCCACAGACCATAATCCAATCTTAAACTGTCAATGAGATGGGAAAAACTTCTTTTGAAGTGCGACCCTCTTTCTAATTTATATATTAAAAATAAACACCCGACGACATAGTTCTAGTAATTAATAAATCATCTGTGAGATTTCTTTTTTTACACATTAAAGATTAATGATTTTCGTAATCAGTATCGTATAAATGATTTTAAGACAAATTATTAGAACTTCCAGAAATAAATCACAACGTGGAGTTTTTTTCTACCAATTGGAATCATTTTATTTAATCTCGTTGAGTTTTGAAAAGAAGGTATTTTTCGTATCATCATTGATCAAAGCAGTCGGTGAAACTTTTCACTGAGAATTCTACGATATGAATAAATATGAATAAATAACCGACAATGTTTGATTGAAAGAAGACACTTAAAGTCTGTCACCCAAGTCCTTCCCATCTCAGCCGTAACTAAAGGAATTTGTTGTATGTAATACATTATCAGCGGTGCGTTTGTGGAAACGACCAAACGAAGGGGTAGCTAGGTATTGACACACCACTTGAAAAGGAATTGAGTGGAAGCAAGTAACACATAAATAACATTTTACTGGGGCTTAGTAATACTTTTTTTTTGGTACTTGAGTTGATAAAATGGTTATACACTACACTTGACCTTTGAACTGGGATCATGGTCCCTTTTTAAGAATTTATTGTCTCTATTTACTAATCGTAATAGGTTCAGGGTAGTTTAAAAAGTGAGTTCAATGTTGGAAACTGGCAATTCTAAAAATTAAAAAGAACTTAGAGAGTAAAGTCTCTTCTCAGTTGAGTGTTGCGACTAGGCAGAATTTGTTAAACCAGGCCAAATAAAGCAAGTTTCCAGCAAGAAAATTTTTTTCCGTGCGAAGATCAGTTGCGAAAATTACGTTTCTGAAACGAAAGCTATTGTTCTGAATATTTGAGCATTCTGCTTTAGTGCCTGTCTTCTGTTTAATATTGTAAGACGAAAGTGGAAATAATAATAACGCCAGTTGCTAGTACAACATATAAACGCTGAAAATTTAATCAAAATCGTTGGAGCAGTTTTTCATTTTATTTTTTTTGAATGTGTTTTTAAAAATCAAGTACGCAAATTAAAAATCTTATCAAGAAATGCATTGACAAAAAATTTAAGATACCGTTTTGAAAGTATGTATTACGAAAAATAAATAAAAAACTTTTAGATATTAATGAAAATTTGAAAAAAAAAAGAAATTGCAAATATTGGTATGCAATCTTTCGTAAGCAATCAGCACTTCTAAGATATAAATTTTTATCAAAACCGTGACATGCAATCTTTCGTAAGCAACCAGGACTTCTAAGATATAAATTTTCGTCAAAATCGTGTTAGCCATCAGCTATAAAATCGGTTTCGAGAAAAATAAGTAAGCATTATCATATGGGTAGTACGGCAGGCAGGTACTGTTATTTCATGACTTTAAGACGCAATACCGAAAAATCCTCTGTAAGCTGCTCAAGAGACGCTTACTGCGAATTGTGAAGAAAATCGGTGAAGCGATTTAGGCTGTGGTTACATGCACTTACAGACAGACAAACAGAACTACAGGCCCAACTTTTTTAGTATTCTCTATATCATCTTGATGTCATTTTCAATCTACACGTTTACAAAACTTGCCTTATTGTAAGTACCCTTTATCGCAAGTAACAATTTAACGGTACTTTTAAGAAAATAATATTATACCTAACCCGATATTAGTTATAAGAAATATACTCAATACCAGTACACCCAATACTATCCCACACAATACATTCGCACATAATACATCAGACACAACATCCCTGCCACACCTAATACCTCGGGCGCTTAATCCCAGGTACCGTTATTAAAGGGCTGCCACTTTGTTTTCATTAATGAATATGGAGTTTAACTGTGCCACCATTTTTGAAAACTTAGGTGTTGTGTGATTTGCTTCTTGGCTGATAACATGTGAGTGTATGTGTTATGAAAAGTAGTGCAATGCATATATATTTATATAACGTGTATGAAACACATAAAAAACTACTAAAAGTACCCATATTATTATTTAATTCTATCAAACCTCACAGCTAAAAATTTTTTCTTTTTTTTTTAGTTTTACTCATTTTATATTTTTCAGCTATCATAAAATGTATGGGCTTTTGGGTGCACTTATTTCTGAGTTTTTTTTTATTATTGTTTTGTTCATTTGTTAAAAATAAAAAAACCCTATGTTTAACAGGCATTTTCTGAAAAAAAAAAAAAAAAAAAATGACCCCAAACTCGAAACTTTGCTTGGGGAATAAGACTTACACACCATTTAAAATTAAAAATATGGCAACCCTAAGCTTATAACAATTTAAATACTGTTTTAAAGATTTTTATTTCGTCATTTTCTGAAATAAATCCCCTCAAAGTCAAAACTTTGTTTGGGGAAGAAAATGTAAACACCACTTAAAATTGAAAATTTTGGCAGCCCTTAGTCTATGGAAGCTCAACTTAAATATAGCCTTTTTTTTAATATAATAAACGCGCACATCAAGGGGTTATGACTACCCTTATAATGTTGTAGAAACACAGTGCGAGTATTTAGGAAAACAGGAGAGGATTTGAAAGGAGACATCGATGCACGTTGCTTTTGAATTTTCGTGAATCGTAATGAAGGGAAAATCAGGGCCAGGTAGAGCATTCCACATTCGGGTGGAGCGACAAAAATATGAATCTCTATACTTGACTGTACGCCCGAAGTTGGGCTCAAGTAAAAACTGATGAGCATTCCTAGCGAGGCGGGTGTTGCGGCTAAATTGTTTCAGGGGAGTGCTGCAACTGGCTATTTCACTAGAGCACTGTTTGGAGAAAAAGCGATAAAAGAGAGTGAGACAGGCAACGTTTCGACGATGTTCAAGAGAATCAATCGATTCTACGATTGAACTATCACCTATCAATTTTAACGCTCTATTTTGTGCCCTATCAACTAGGCGCAAAGATGTTTGAGAAGCACCTGACCAGATATGGGAGTTATACTCCAGTTTTGGGCGGATGAAGGCCTTATAAATTGGAACCAGATCAGAAGGGGTGAAGAACTTCCTGCATCGTCTCAAGAAACCTAAGCATTTAGAAGCGTTTCTTGTGACTTCAAATAAATGGTCATTCCAACTAAGATCATCGTTTACACACATACCAAGTACTGACAGCTTTTCGGTTTCTTCGATGCAGGTACCATTCATGGATAATGGAAATGGGGGTATGTTAAGCTTCAACGACAAGAGACAGCATTAAGTTTTCGAAGCATTGAATTCTACTCGGTTCATAAGACCCCATGAAACAATGCTGTCAAGGTCAGAATTCAATGAGCTTATCATACGCAGCCGTTCCAGTTCCACATCCGAAGAGCAGGGACTTGAATTTGGAAACGAATATGAAAAGTTGAGGTTCGAGTCGTCAGCAAAACAGTTAAGCGGATTAGAAGTTTCAGACAAGAGATCATTAATGAAAATGAGGAAGAGAGTCGGAGACAAAACGGAGCCCTCGGGCACACCAGCATTTATGAAGTGGGTATCAGGCTTGAAGCCATCCAACACAACTTGTATTGAACGGTCGGGAAGGTAATTTCTAATCCAACGAAGAAGAGACTCATCGATACCAAGAACACGCATTTTCGATAAAAGAGCCTGATGCCAAACTCTATCAAATGTTTTAGAAATATCAAGCGCAATAATCTTACTTTCTCCAAAACAATGTAAAGATTGGTTCCACTTTTCGGTGAGATAAGCCATCAAATCACCAGTGGACCGTTTGCTACGAAAGCCGTACTGACGGTCATTAAGAAGCTTTCGTTCTTCAAGATATTTCATAAGTTGACGGTTTATCATCGTTCCCATGACCTTGGAAGGAAGCGACGTTAGCGCAATTGGACGGTAACTGGAAGGGGAGGAAGATTCACCTTTTTTAGGGACGGGCTGGACAAATGCAGTTTTCCATCTGCTCGGAAATATCCCAGCAGAATAGGAAAGATGGAAAAGTTAACGCAGTGGTTTTGCCAGCGTAGAAGAACACCTCTTCAGAATAACGGCGGGGATACCATCTGGACCAGCGGATTTATGTATATTGATATCTTTAAGGACTCTCGCAACCGAGCGAGTTCAAAAAAATATCTGCTTCATCAAAGAATTTGCAGACTCGAGCTCAGGTGGAGCCAATATGCTATAAGGAAGTGTCGAGTTGGCAGCAAATTGAGCTGCCAGAAAATTGGCTTCGTCGATGGAGCTGACATACGGAGAGTCATTGAAGACGAGCGTTGGGACCGATGACGTGGTCGAGTTCTTAATGTTCTTGACAAAAGACCAAAAGTTTTTACTTCCTTTTGGACACAATAGTATTTGCTTCTTGGCTGATAACATGTGAGTGTATGTGTTATGAAAAGTAGTGCAATGCATATATATTTATATAACGTGTATGAAACACATAAAAAACTACTAAAAGTACCCATATTATTATTTAATTCAATCAAACCTCACAGCTAAAAATTTTTTCTTTTTTTTTAGTTTTACTCATTTTATATTTTTCAGCTATCATAAAATGTATGGGCTTTTGGGTGCACTTATTACTGAGTTTTTTTTTATTATTGTTTTGTTCATTTGTTAAAAATAAAAAAAACCCTATGTTTAACAGGCATTTTCTGAAAAAAAAAAAAAAAAATGACCCCAAACTCGAAACTTTGCTTGGGGAATAAGACTTACACACCATTTAAAATTAAAAATATGGCAACCCTAAGCTTATAACAATTTAAATACTGTTTTAAAGATTTTTATTTCGTCATTTTCTGAAATAAATCCCCTCAAAGTCAAAACTTTGTTTGGGGAAGAAAATGTAAACACCACTTAAAATTGAAAATTTTGGCAGCCCTTAGTCTATGGAAGCTCAACTTAAATATAGCCTTTTTTTTAATATAATAAACGCGCACATCAAGGGGTTATGACTACCCTTATAATGTTGTAGAAACACAGTGCGAGTATTTAAGAAAACAGGAGAGGATTTGAAAGGAGACATCGATGCACGTTGCTTTTGAATTTTCGTGAATCGTAATGAAGGGAAAATCAGGGCCAGGTAGAGCATTCCACATTCGGGTGGAGCGACAAAAATATGAATCTCTATACTTGACTGTACGCCCGAAGTTGGGCTCAAGTAAAAACTGATGAGCATTCCTAGCGAGGCGGGTGTTGCGGCTAGATTGTTTCAGGGGAGTGCTGCAACTGGCTATTTCACTAGAGCACTGTTTGGAGAAAAAGCGATAAAAGAGAGTGAGACAGGCAACGTTTCGACGATGTTCAAGAGAATCAATCGATTCTACGATTGAACTATCACCTATCAATTTTAACGCTCTATTTTGTGCCCTATCAACTAGGCGCAAAGATGTTTGAGAAGCACCTGACCAGATATGGGAGTTATACTCCAGTTTTGGGCGGATGAAGGCCTTATAAATTGGAACCAGATCAGAAGGGGTGAAGAACTTCCTGCATCGTCTCAAGAAACCTAAGCATTTAGAAGCGTTTCTTGTGACTTCAAATAAATGGTCATTCCATCTAAGATCATCGTTTACACACATACCAAGTACTGACAGCTTTTCGGTTTCTTCGATGCAGGTACCATTCATGGATAATGGAAATGGGGGTATGTTAAGCTTCAACGACAAGAGATAGCATTAAGTTTTCGAAGCATTGAATTCTACTCGGTTCATAAGACCCCATGAAACAATGCTGTCAAGGTCAGAATTCAATGAGCTTATCATACGCAGCCGTTCCAGTTCCACATCCGAAGAGCAGGGACTTGAATTTGGAAACGAATATGAAAAGTTGAGGTTCGAGTCGTCAGCAAAACAGTTAAGCGGATTAGAAGTTTCAGACAAGAGATCATTAATGAAAATGAGGAAGAGAGTCGGAGACAAAACGGAGCCCTCGGGCACACCAGCATTTATGAAGTGGGTATCAGGCTTGAAGCCATCCAACACAACTTGTATTGAACGGTCGGGAAGGTAATTTCTAATCCAACGAAGAAGAGACTCATCGATACCAAGAACACGCATTTTCGATAAAAGAGCCTGATGCCAAACTCTATCAAATGTTTTAGAAATATCAAGCGCAATAATCTTACTTTCTCCAAAACAATGTAAAGATTGGTTCCACTTTTCGGTGAGATAAGCCATCAAATCACCAGTGGACCGTTTGCTACGAAAGCCGTACTGACGGTCATTAAGAAGCTTTCGTTCTTCAAGATATTTCATAAGTTGACGGTTTATCATCGTTTCCATGACCTTGGAAAGAAGCGAAGTTAGCGCAATTGGACGCGGTAATTGGAAGGGGAGGAAGATTCACCTTTTTTAGGGACGGGCTGGACAAATGCAGTTTTCCATCTGCTCGGAAATATCCCAGCAGAATAGGAAAGATGGAAAAGTTAACGCAGTGGTTTTGCCAGCGTAGAAGAACACCTCTTCAGAATAACGGCGGGGATACCATCTGGACCAGCGGATTTATGTATATTGATATCTTTAAGGACTCTCGCAACCGAGCGAGTTCAAAAAAATATCTGCTTCATCAAAGAATTTGCAGACTCGAGCTCAGGTGGAGCCAATATGCTAGTGTCGAGTTGGCAGCAAATTGAGCTGCCAGAAAATTGGCTTTGTCGATGGAGCTGACATACAGAGAATCATTGAAGACGAGCGTTGGGACCGATGACGTGGTCGAGTTCTTAATGTTCTTGACAAAAGACCAAAAGTTTTTACTTCTTTTTGGACACAATAGTATTTTTTGCCTTACTTTTTGGTCATGTAAAAACTTAGCCCTTTGTATTTGAGCATTACAGAAATTTCTGGCCCGTTTGAACAAATTTCGGTTTTCTACAGTAGGGTTATCTTAAAATTTTCGAAAACTACTTTCTCTATCCCTAATCGCCTCTTAACAGCTTGAATCAAACCACGGATTCTCTTTGGGGATGATACTTTTTGTTCTGTGAGGAACAGAATTACGTTAGATATCATATCAGCTGATGCATTAACGTTTCCGTCGAGAAAGCACAATGACCAATTGAAATTTCTAAAGAAATTATTCAGGCCTTCCTAATTGGCTTCAGTGCCGTATTTAGGGCGTAGCCAGCGGTGCCCAGGCACAGGACGCATCCCCTGGAGGGGCGCAGAAATGATCACACTAGTATCTAAAGGGTCCGCCAAATAACTCTTTTTTTTTTTGAAAATGCTTTAAACAAAAACTACTGAAAATTTTCTCAAATTTCTTCTTTTATTTGAAAGTACAATCCTTCCGGTTAATAATGAAAAATTATTTATTTCAAATGGATGGATCGGTCCAATTTTTTAGCACATTATCGATTGTGCGCAGATGTATTTCACCAATGGCTTCACGAATATTGTCCTTTAGAGCGTCAATTACTTCGGCGTAACACTTTTTTTTTATGGGAACCCACAAATAATAGTCCAACGGTGTCAAATCGCAGCCTCGAGGTGGTCAAACGACATCGAGTGTAGCTTCGGTTGCGTGGCACGTAGCGCCGTCCTTTTGAAACCAAATGCTGCCAATATCTTCCTCTTCAATTTTTGTGAACAAACATTTGTTCAACATGGCCCAATAACGATCGCCATTGACTGTAACGGCCACTCCTTGCTCGTTTTCGAAGAAAAATGGCCCAATTATGCCTCTGGACCAAAATCCGTACCAAACAGTGTATGTATCAGTGGGTGTATTGGCTTTTCAATGTGTGTGTGGGTTTTCTGTGCCCCAAATACGACAATTTTGCATGTTTACATACGGAGCTGACGGTGCTTCTCTTCTCCCAAAATCCGTACGCAATTTTCGCACACATTCAGCAGCATTACCACGATTTTCAAAGTAATGTCGCAATATTTCTTAGTGTTGTTCAAGCGTATACCATATTCGTTCAGCGGAAGGATAAAACTAATTATCCGTCAAATCAAACATGAGTTAAGTGTTACCATTCACGTAATAAGCACTAGCTGAAAAAAAAAAAAACGTAAGATGGCTAACCCTTTAGTTTTTCCTCATGGATGGTAGCTTGTAGGTACATTTTATTTCATGATCTTGAAACAAGAACACATGTAAGAGTGGATTATCTTTTTCATACATTTAGTATGGTAACGTTCACACTAGTGCGTAATGTGTTGTGATGGTTTATGTATGGAACCGATACAGCGCTGACGCGTCAGTCGTTACGTCACGACACATCAGACAAAAATACAGATTCCAAAAATGTTGGAATCTGTTGACAACGTGAATGTAGCTCTACAGTTTAAAATTATGACTATCGACAAAGCTTCTAAATTAATTAAGGGACTAACAAGCCAGATACAAAGTATTCACGAGACTGTAGACATTGTTTTCAATTGTTTGTTTTTTTTTTTTCGAGAGAGAGAAGTGCAAGTGTGAATTTAAAAATCGTTCCGAAAGTATGCATTGAAAACCGAAATTAATTTGAGAATTAAAATTCCAAAATTGACTCATACGTATAGTTAACTATTCTGAAGTGTATGGTGTTGATAACACTCTAAATTAATATGAATACTGCAGTAAATGCAGAAATTCAATCCGAGGAGAATCGGGCTTAAGATGTGATGGTGTGTGCGGGAAAATATTTCACTTTACGGTCAAATGCAGCGGCATAGACGCATACAGTAGTCGCATATTTGATGAGTGTAAAAGAGTGAAATATATTTGCGAAGATTGTATGATGTATATATCAAATCTAGATGCAATGATGAAGGAAATGCAAGAAATTGTTAAGAAAAATAATCTTTACTTAAAAGAATATAAGAATGGGTTCGAAACATCGTTAAAAAAGAACGAATTAGAAATTAAATTGCTATTAGAGGCAATCGAAGATAGATATGCAGAAAGAATAAAGGCAATGGAAGGCGCACAAAAAAAATGTGAAAATTATGTAAACAAGATGAATATCATAAGTAGTGTCCGACCGAAGGTCGATTTTTAGCCGAAGCCGATTATTCGGCTTGACATTAACCTTCGGCCGAAGCCGAAGCCGAAGCTTCAATAGCTTGAAGAATTTTCGTTCCAAATTGACTAAAAATAAAAAAAAAATATAATTTTTCGATTTTTTTTTAGAGTAGGTTCGTTCGTTGAAGCCCTGGGGTCGCTCTGTGGTCGCCACAAAGCGTTTTTTGAAAAACCTTAGGTCACCCTGAATGTCAAACTGAGTGTTTTTTGAGCCCTGGGGTTGACCTGGGTTTGGTGCAAAAAGATTCGCCCTAGATCTCTGCTGGGGCGAGATGAGGGCTGTCAAATGGCATGTATTTTTATTCAAATGACAGGGATGTGTGGTGATTTTGTGGTTTAGTGTTTTTTGAAGACTCAAAGAGTTCTCAAAGAAACCTAGGTCAACTCTGAGTAAAGCTCAAATCGAATCTAATGTATGCATGATTGCATGCAGTAGCCAATTTATCGGAATAAATTGAGTTAACGATTCAAAAATAATAACAAATTGACTTAGTATTAATATTTTATTGAAATTAAGGAAAAGAACAACAAATAATTCAACAAGGTTCTACGTTCTACGAAAAACGAAATTGAACTTTTTTCAGCCCCTACCACAACGCAAGACAGCCAAAAACTAAACCTTCGGCTTCGGCCAAAACTTCGGCCTATTTTGGCCGAAGCCGAAGGTTTAGCCGATTGTAGTTTTTTGAGCCGAATGTGGCCGAAGCCGAAGCCGAAGCCGAAGCCGAAGCTTCGGTCGGACACTAATCATAAGCAGCAATATTCAAAGTAACAGTTCGCAAATAACTGATGACTTCAGCAAAATTGTTACGGTCTCAAACACCTTAGAAGACATACAAAAAAAAATTATGCATGATGATGATGGAAAACATAAGAATAACGTGAAAGAGAGTGTTAAGCATATATGTAGCAAACTCAGTGAATGCACTTACAAAAGAAATCAAAAACATAAACGGAAATTCAGAAAAAGGGAAAGAGACATACAGTGATGCTCTAAAAAGAAAAAACGAGTCAGCTGTCGTTATATACCCCAAATCAAAACAACAATCAAACGAAACAAGAAAACAAATAAAAGAATAAAAAGAACTCAACTAGTGTCAATATTAACAGTCTGGTGAACAAGAATGACGTCGGAATAATTATAAAATGTGCTGATAAATCATCCTCTGAAAAGCTGAAAACTGAAATTGAAACACATTTCAAAGATCAATACA
Organism: Melanostoma mellinum; assembly: GCA_914767635.1. NCBI lineage: Eukaryota > Metazoa > Arthropoda > Insecta > Diptera > Syrphidae > Melanostoma > Melanostoma mellinum. Next base: position 83,850,174 of record OU612058.1, read on the forward strand.
AAGTAATCGTGCCATTAAAAACTAAGCCTCAAATATGTATTATGAACATAGAAAATGATGAAACCAGAGAAGACATAGTCAAAAAAATAAAAATACAAAACAAAGAACTAAATGAATGCGAAATTAAACAAGTACATGTATTTAGAAATAAAAACAATAAATTTAGCAATCAGAATGCGATTTTGGAAGTTGATAGTGTTGACTTCAGTAAAATGTTGGATATGGAATACATAAAGGTGGGGTGGGTGAAATGTCCAGTTAGAGAGTACTTTAATGTTACGCGTGGCACGAGTACGATAACTTTGGCGACAAAAAATAATTACGGTTTTTGGTGGAAGGGTTCAATACAAGCATTTTTTACTATGGGAGGGGGGGTCTATCTCCCCCCGTTTAGGCAGTAGGGGCAATTTTATAAAAATTGACTTAAAATCTAAAAAAAAAATATTGTAGAACAACGGGAAAACTTACAGATACAATTTATACTTTTTGTGAAAGCCAGAAACTTGCACTTTATAATAAATTTTAAATGAAGTGGTTTCAATTTATAGTTTTTGAAATAACTGACTTCAAAGTCAAAATTTACGAAAAAAAATTTTAAGAAATCATTTTGAGTACTATGTTTCTCGTGGTTACAAATGCCAATAAAAAAAATTAGATGTAGTTAGTTGCTTCAATAAATTTTTTATCAAACGATATAAATTACTTTTACTTACTGTCTTATAGTTTTTGAGATAATTGAAAAATAGTAAAACTATTGAAGTATGCATTATTTTCAAAAAATTATGGAAATACGTACGAATTTACAATAATGTTAGGAAATAGACTAGTGAAAGTATAAAAATTCATAAGACAGGTACTTATGTGCAATTAATTTCCGTATGCAACAACTTTCCGCATGGCCCGCTTCGCGGGTGCTCATTATCTTAACCCTTTTTTCCGCAGGGTTAAGCTGCTCATGCTAAATATGAAAGTAGCAATTAATTTCCGTATGCAACAGCTTTCCGCATGGCCCGCTTCGCGGGGCTCATTATTTTAACCCTTTTTCCGCAGGGTTAAGCTGCTCATGCTAAATATGAAAATAGTAATTAATTTCCGTATGCAACAGCTTTCCGCATGGGCCGCTTCGCGGGGACTCATTATTTTAACCCTTTTTTCCGCAGGGTTAAGCTGCTCATGCTAAATATGAAAATAGCAATTAATTTCCGTATGCAACAGCTTTCCGCATGGCCCGCTTCGCGGGGACTCATTATTTTAACCCTTTTTTCCGCAGGGTTAAGCTGCTCATGCTAAATATGAAAATAGCAATTAATTTCCGTATGCAACAGCTTTTCGCATGGCCCGTTTCGCGGGGCTCATTATTTTAACCCTTTTTCCGCAGGGTTAAGCTGCTCATGCTAAATATGAAAATAGCAATTAATTTGCGTATGCAACAGCTTTCCGCATGGCCCGCTTCGCGGGGCTCATTATTTTAACCCTTTTTCCGCAGGGTTAAGCTGCTCATAAGCTTTGGGGTGCAAATTTTTTATATGAAAAGTTTCTTTTAAAATTAGAAAATTTTTTGATTTTAAAAAAGAAGTATAGTTTTACTATTTTTCAATTATCTCAAAAACTATAAGACATAGAAAAAAGTAATTTATATCGTTTGATAAAAAATTTATTGAAGCAACTAACTACATCAAAATTTTTTTTATTGGCATTTGTAATCACGAGAAACATAATACTCAAAGTGATTTTTTAAAATTTTTTTTCGTAAATTTTGACTTTGAAGTCAGTTATTTCAAAAACTATAAATTGAAATCACTTCATTTGAAATTTATTATAAAGTGCAAGTTTCTGACTTTCACAAAAAGTTTAAATTGTATCTGTAAGTTTTCCCGTTGTTCTACAATATATTTTTTTTGATTTTAAGTCAATTTTTATAAAATTGCCCCTACCGCCTAAACGGGGGGAGATAGACCCCCCCCTCCTATAGTAAAAAATGCTTGTATTGAACCCCTCTATCAGAAACCGTTATTATTTTTTGTCGCCAAAGTTATCGTACTCTCCCCTTACGCGTTGTTTTAAATGCCAAGGGTTTAATCATAACTCAAGTGTATGTAAAAAAGACGTAAAGTGTATGAAATGTGGAGGTAATCACTCAATAGCAGAATGTAACAGTGAGCGTAGTTTGTGTACAAACTGCACAGAGCTAAATAGAACATTAGAAATGAAGATGAACTGTGATCATCCGGCAAACGATAAGAAATGTCCGGTTTATCTCCGGAAAATTAAAGTCCTTAAAGACAGGACTCAATATTAGCAACTAACTCAACTCAGATATTGGTATACTAATGTCCAAGGTTTGACCAAAAATTTTAATCAAGTGGAATGTATAATCAATAACAATAATTTTGATATAATTGCGTTTTCTGAAACACATTTAACAGACAGCATAAGTGACAGTGAAATAAGTCTTCCAAATTATAGCTTACCCGTACGTTGTGATAGTTCAAGTCGACATACAGGTGGCGTAGTGCTTTACTTTAGGGAAGGATTACGTTATAGACTTGTAAATAAAATTAATATTGATATGCAAATATGGTGCTTGTGTTATGAGATATATAGTAACGAATTTAAGGACACAATTGCTATTTTCTATAGATCGCCAAGTTATTCCGAGCGAATTTTTTGTAATACCTTTGAAAATTGGATCCAAGAACTAAACGATTACTCAAACTTAATTATATTTGGTGACTTTAATATAAATTTATTGGACAGAGAACACACATACACAAGAGCATTTTTAGATATTTTAATAAATAATAACTAAACTTAAAGAATCACTAAACCAACTCGAATAACAAATAACACCAGATCGTTAATAGACTTTGTCATTTGTCCAGCAGAAAGAAATGTTTTATCGGATACAGCTCCACAATTCAATATTGGCGATCACGAAGCAATCATAGCCAAAATAACAATACCTTCTGGTCGCGTTAATAGAAATACAAAATATGTTAATCTTTTTAAATATAACAAGAGTGAATTCGAAAGACTACTTTGTTTAGAACTTCAATCATGTAATTTAGACGCGGACTCAAATACAATATCACTTAAGCTACAAAATAGTTTATCATATTGTGTAAATAAACAAATAAAAGTAACAAAAATTACAGAAGCAAATAAATGGTTTTCGAGTGAACTGCGATCGTTAAAATACAATAAGGTAAAATGCTACAAAAAGGCGACCATATCAAATAGACCAAGTGACTGGGCTATCTATAAAAATACTAGAAATTTATATCAAAATAAACTAAATCAAACAAAAAGAAATTATATATAAAATTATATATAAAATTACGTCTTGCCACAATCAAAAAGACATGTGGAAAACAATAAAAACGCTTGTATTGAAAGAGAAAAAAGAGGTTATAAGCGAAGTTAGATTCGGTAACACAGTTGAAGCAGAAAGTTCGGTGATTGCAAAAAAGTTCAACAGTTTTTTTGTTGAAAGTATAAATACCATAAGTAATTCAATACCCCTTGTACATAACCATCATTTGAATAACCAGTTTATATAAATCTCAACCAATTTTAAATTTAATGAAATAAATCTCATAGAACTAAAGAAAATTTGTAAATCCATCAACACCAAAAGTGCTTTCAACTTGAATATTAATATAATTTTAGATTGTTTTGATACAATAGGTCCTACTATAGTGAAAATTGTAAATAAATCTTTTATAAATGGTGAATTCCCAAATAACTTAAAAGAATCTATCGTTATACCCATCCCAAAAGAATCAAAAACAAATGTCTGTGAAAAGTTTAGACCAATAAACATGTTACCCATTTTAGAAAAAATAATTGAAAAATGTGCATATGAACAGTTCTACAAATATGTTTGTGATAATAAAATATTAATTGAAAACCAATCAGGATTTCGACACATACATTCATGTGAAACGGCTCTTAACTGGCTCATATTGAACATGAAAGAAGAAAGACATTGTGGTAATAAAACAGTTACAGTTTTTTTAGACTTTCAAAGAGCTAAAACTAAACTATTGACCGCAACAAACTTATAAGAAAATTGAATAAATGCGGTGTTAGTGACAATGAACTTAATTGGTTTGAATCGTACTTATCCGGACGAACTCAAAAGACTTGTGTTAATAACTCAATTAATTAATTTGTAATTGCACAGTGAAATCATAAAAAAAATTTCTAAAACAGTGTTAAAAATAACAATTTTTGAGTATTTATGTTCACACTTTAAAATTCCAAGCATATTGCGGCTAAAGTCACGCCTATATACAAATAATTGCTCTTATATACTTTCATAACTGCGAGAGCAAACAAATAAACCGGTTCAAAATTTTCGCTAACTTTCACTTGTCCACTGAAAATTTTATACTCCCTTTACTCTTACCGCAATAAAATCTGTGTTTATGCCTGCAAAACGCAATAGAAAAAATTTGACTTCGTCACCGGACCAGCAACTGTGCCCAAACCCGAAACAACAGAAAAAGTGTACCTCGGCAAGCAGTAGCTCTCATAAGTCATCTAACACACCATCAAATAATTCTTTGACTAATAATACTCCAACAATGTCCGAAACTGATGACGTTTGACGTACTTGCTAGTCAAAGTTATATGCGGCATATACACTGTTCAAATGATTGACCAGCATGTGAGAGTGTATTAGTAAATTCTATTTGACTTTGGATATAAACACTTCAAGCTTGAGTCTTCAATCATTGTTGGTGTTGTTGCTGTTTTCCCCACTAAACTTCGCGCTCTGACGACGAATGTTCGCTTTGCGGTGTCTTTACGAAATGTATGCTGGATCAAGCATTCAATCTCGCATATACACTCTTCAATGATTGAAGCCTGATTGAACGAAAATCAAAACGATTTGATTTTGCTTCCAGCATACACACAATGCATACGTGAGTTATTTTCACTAATCACTCTTACATGCTGGTCAAGCATTTGAACAGTGTATATGCCGCAATAAAATAGTCGCTCTACTCTCTTCGAAATTACAAGATTTCGAGGATCGGATTACGGCAAAAATAGAAGACGTAAACACGCGATTAACCACTCTCGAAAAAAACACGGCGAAATCGACGTCATTAAAGAGGAGAACGCACAGCTCAAAGTGCAAGTACAAAAACAGAGTGCAGCATTACATCAAATTTGCGAGACAATCAAATCAAATGAGGAATGTCATCAGTACAAAGAAATCGAGAGCGATGCTGTTATTCATGGTATACCTTTAATACCAAACGAAGATTTGACTCAATTGTTTAATCAACTGTGCGTCAACTTGGGGATTAAGGCTCTTATAGTACGCGATATTTTCCGAATACAAAACAAGAATGTATTGAACCCACCGGTTATATTAAAATTGCTCTCAACTCGCGACAAAAGTTACCTGTTACGCACTATTGCAAACCACCGTGCAAATACCAAAAAGCCGCTGAGTGTTCGAGACTTAGGCCTACAGGCTGACAGTAAGATTCTTATTCATGAATGCCTGACGATCAAAAATAGAGAAATTCTGCTTGCCGCACTGAAACTTAAAAACAACAACAAACTCTTCACTGCGTTTACACTTAGAGGATTTGTTTACATCAAGAAAAACTCCAATGCAAAAGCTATTTTGGTAGAGAACATCAAGGACCTTAATGAAAATGCCACCGAACAACACTTGATGACAACACGAGATCTCGATCAACTATCTTGTTGAAAGAAACCTTTTTTTCTTATATTATCTTATATTCTTGCTTTTTTTTTAATTTTTTTTTTGTTTTTTCCTACCTTCTTTTTCTTCAAACTTCAATATCAACTAATAGTTGTTAACTTTATCTTTTATAAAATACAAACCAAATCGTCACCTTTCTTGCACATATCTTGTTTTCTCTCTTAATTTGATTTGTTTATTCTTTTTTTTTTGAACTTGTAGTTTGTTTCTAGATAAATGATGAGCGGATTGAATATTAATCGAGGAGTATCATTGATTGATGACAATTTTAACAGTACTAAAACCATGATACGGGTATTAAGTGGATTACGAAATGGTCTAAAAATATGTCATTTAAACGCACAGAGTTTGGGACCTAAGCTGGATGAATTTAGAAATCTGTTTGTAGGTTCGAATGTTGATGTTGTGTGCGTTAGTGAAACATGGTTTTCTTCACAAACTGTTGTAAGCATTGATGGTTATAACACTTTTCGTTGTGATAGGTCGAGTAGAGGGGGTGGTGTTGCAATGTTCACACGTAAAGAACTTTTTTGTAAGCAAATTAGTATATCACCACCAAATAGCGATATTGAGTATTTGTTCCTTGAAATAAAATGCAATTGCAATAAGATCATGGTAGGCACTGTATATCGCCCTCACCGCAATATAGATATATCGCCCCTATTTTCGGTCTTAAATGAACTGTCATATGTTTCACCAAATATAATACTAGCGGGTGATTTTAATAACAATATACTTAGTAATACTGATCTTACGGATAGTATGACTTCACTAAGTTTATATCCGGTGAACACTTCTACACCCACACACTTCACTAAAGAATCTTCTACTTTACTCGACTTGTTCTTTGTTTCTCATCTAGAAAAAGTTTTACTATACAGTCAATTAAGCGGTCCCGGTTTCTCTCGTCACGATATAATCTACATGACATTTCAATGTGTTCTAGTGCAAGAGGCCTTAACCTTCAGTTTTAGGGATTATAAAAATATAAATTTGCAGCAGTTAGAAACTGACCTAAGATTAATTAATTGGTTTCAAATTTATTTCATGCCCTCAGTTGATGACCAAGTATTTTTCTTGCAAACTAATATAAATAATCTTTTCCTTACACATGTGCCTCTTAAAACTATGCATAGCCAAAGCAGAAACCAATGTTGGGTTAATGCTAGTATTAAGGCCCTTATTAAAGAACGCGATCTAGCTTACAAACGCTGAAAAGAAGTTAAACTCGATGTTCTGTACATCTTATATAAAAAACTTAGAAATAAGGTGGTTTTTTCTATACGAGAAGCAAAAAAACAATTTTATGCACCGAAACTAGACCCCGGTCTCGCCAAAAATTATCTTTGGAAAAATTTAAAAGAAATTGGTATAGGCAAAAAAGACAGTATCAAAATAAACATTGATTGCGATGAGCTCAATAAAAAATTCGTAACATTGGACTGTCCTGATACTGGAACATTTTTAGCATCACATGGCCCATATGAGGATCGAGTCACTGACTTCAATTTCACAGCCGTTGAGGAAACGGATGTCTTAGAAAACATCTTAGCAATAAAATCAAAATCAATTGGGACCGATCAAATGTGTCCGGTGTTCTTAAAAGTCATACTACCTTACGTTCTCAAATTTATCACTTATATATTTAATAACGTCCCCATGACAAATAATTTTCCGTCAACATGGAAACAGGCCAAAGTTATTCCTATTCCGAAAAACCGCAATTGTGATGAATTCCGACCAATTGCCATTTTGCCTTATTTATCAAAAGTTTTGGAGAGAATTATGAATCATCAAATGCGTGCGTACCTTCATATGAATGACTTAATTTGCCCAAATCAATCAGGTTTCCGACCTAAGCATAGTTGCACCACTGCTGTTATAAATGTTGTGGAGGATATCCGTAGATCAATAGATAATAAAAATGTGTCCATCATAACATTATTAGATTTCTCGAAAGCTTTTGACACTGTCAACAAAAATGTACTTTGCGCTAAACTTCGAAGCCAGTTTTCTTTTTCTTCGTCCTCAACAAACTTAATTTTCTCTTATCTATCTCAAAGGTTCCAATCAGTTTTTGCTAACAACACTTGGTCTAGCATGCTTCCGTTGAATAGAGGTGTTCCCCAAGGCTCTATTTGGGCCCGCTGTTATTTTCGATGTACATTAATGATATTGCAAAATGCTCTATTAAATCTTCCTTACATTTATACGCAGACGATGTGCAGTTATATAGTAGCAAATGAATATGTTCGAAAATGGTATACACGTAGTTAATGAAGATTTAAATAAGATTGTTATGTGGTCATATGACAATGGATTGTGTTTAAACCCTACAAAATCCAAATGTTTGATAATTGCAAGAGCAAATATTGATACTTCTTGTTTCCCAAGTTTTTATCTAAAAAATAGTACCGTTGAGTGTGTAGAAACTGTAAAAAACCTGGGCATAATGTTTAACCGAAAACTCAATTGGAATGACCATATAAGACATATTCTAGGTCAAGTTTATGGAGGCCTTAGGATGTTGTGGGCTTCTCGACAAGTTACACCCCTGAAAACTCGCTTAATGCTGATTAAAACTTTATTAATACCGATTATGCTTTTTGGCTGTGAAATCTTCAGCAACTGTGACTACGAACATAAGAGGAAACTAAATGTTGCGTATAACAGTATGGCTCGTTATGTTTTTGGCATGAGGAGATATGACCATATATCTGCTCTTGCAAAATCCATGAACGGCATTACATTAGACAACTTATTCAAACATAAAACATTATCACTCTTGCATAAAATCATTCAGCTTAGACAACCCGTATACCTGTACAACAAAATTGAGTTCACACGATCTAATAGATCACATGATCTCATACCAATTCGATATTCATTTCTTATTTCAGAAAGACAATTTTATATCAATGCTATTCGATTATGGAATTCTCTTCCCTCGTTTTTGAAATCAATCAGTGTTACAACCTTGTTCGAAAAGAAACTCAAGCTATTTCTCGAAACAATCTAATAATTGAAGATTAAATAACGATGTGTGACGTTTTGTATACCTGTTTAATAATTTTACAATTTTGTAGTTTTCTTTATAATCTAATTTTTTTATTCTAACCTTGTTAATAATTATCTTTTTTTTCTGAGCTGCGTATAATTTAAAATATTTTAATTGAAGTTTCATATTTGACTTATTCATTTAAGTAAACTTCACTTTTATTTCAATTGTCATTTCTAGCAACATGTTTTGATTTATCTTGTACTAAAAGTATTTACATACTGAAATTTACTCTATTTTATAAGATTGTATCTTACAGGGTAATGAATCAATAAATAATCTAATCTAATCTAATCAACGACATAAGTACCTACTGTTTTAAAAAACTCAAAGATAGCGTTATTTGCTGATGATGCACTAGTGTTTGTGAGTGGTAAAGATGTAAATGAACTTGTAACAAAGGTAACAGAAGATTTGAATGAGATCTGTGTTTGGTTAAAAGTAAATAAACTTAAAATAAATGTTAATAAGACGAAATGCATGCTTCTAAATAGTGATGAACTGATTAATATATCAATTGATGGTGAACAAATTGAACAGTTATACGAAATAAAATATTTGGGGGTTATATTGGACAATAAACTTTTATTTAGAAGTCACTTTACTTATTTAGCTCAAAAAGTATCTAAAAAAATATCTTTCATTAGGAGAATACGTAAAAACATAACGTTATTATGTGCAATAAATATATATAACACAATAATTAAGCCTCATTTCGATTTTTGCTCAACAATATTGTTTCTAGGTAATAATGAACAAATTAACCGATTTCAATTGCAACAAAACAGGGCTATGCGTATCATTCTCAAATGTAGCTACTACACCTCTGTACAATGGATGTTATCGTGTCTCAAATGGATGAATATTAAACAGAGAGTAACATTACTCTTTGTTTACAAAATGAAGCATAAATTGTTACCGGAATATTTGACGTCAAATACCAACTATGTAAGAGATGTGCAACCATACAATCTCAGATCCAATGATGACTTCAGACTTCAACTGTATAGAGACGTGCAATCCCAAAATACAATATTTTATCGTGGACTTAAGTTATTTAATGAATTACCACAATTAATTAAAAGTGAAGTTAACTTTAATAGCTTTAAAAAGAAATTAACAATGCACATAAAAAACACAATAAATATACATACATCAAGGCTAATAGTAAATATTGTATACAAAAATAATTTTAAATTGTAATATAATAGTTAAATTGGGGAGAGTACGATAACTATGGCGACAAAAAATAATAACGGTTTCTGATAGAGGGGTTCAATATAAGCATTTTTTACTATGGGAGGGGGGGGTCTATCTCCCCCCGTTTAGGCGGTAGGGGCAATTTTATAAAAATTGACTTAAAATCTAAAAAAAAATATTGTAGAACAACGGAAAAATTTACAGATACAATTTATACTTTTTATGAAAGCCAGAAACTTGCACTTTATAATAAAATTTAAATGAAGTGGTTTCAATTTATAGTTTTTGAAATAACTGACTTCAAAGTCAAAACTTATGAAAAAAAATTTTAAAAAATCACTTTGAGTACTATGTTTCTCGTGATTACAAATGCCAATAAAAAAAAATTAGATGCAGTTAGTTGCTTCAATAAATTTTTTATCAAACGATATAAATTACTTTTTTCTATGTCTTATAGTTTTTGAGATAATTGAAAAATAGTAAAACTATATTTCTTTTTTAAAATCAAAAAATTTTCTAATTTTAAAAGAAACTTTTCATATAAAAAATTTGCACCCCAAAGCTTATGAGCAGCTTAACCCTGCGGAAAAAGGGTTAAAATAATGAGCCCCGCGAAGCGGGCCATGCGGAAAGCTGTTGCATACGGAAATTAATTGCTACTTTCATATTTAGCATGAGCAGCTTAACCCTGCGGAAAAAAGGGTTAAAATAATGATTCCCCGCGAAGCGGGCCATGCGGAAAGCTGTTGCATACGGAAATTAATTGCTATTTTCATATTTAGCATGAGCAGCTTAACCCTGCGGAAAAAAGGGTTAAAATAATGAGTCCCCGCGAAGCGGGCCATGCGGAAAGCTGTTGCATACGGAAATTAATTACTATTTTCATATTTAGCATGAGCAGCTTAACCCTGCGGAAAAAGGGTTAAAATAATGAGCCCCGCGAAGCGGGCCATGCGGAAAGCTGTTGCATACGGAAATTAATTGCTACTTTCATATTTAGCATGAGCAGCTTAACCCTGCGGAAAAAAGGGTTAAAATAATGAGTCCCCGCGAAGCGGGCCATGCGGAAAGCTGTTGCATACGGAAATTAATTGCTATTTTCATATTTAGCATGAGCAGCTTAACCCTGCGGAAAAAGGGTTAAAATAATGAGCCCCGCGAAGCGGGTCATGCGGAAAGCTGTTGCATACGGAAATTAATTGCACATAAGTACCTGTCTTATGAATTTTTATACTTTCACTAGTCTATTTCCTAACATTATTGTAAATTCGTACGTATTTCCATAATTTTTTGAAAATAATGCATACTTCAATAGCTTTACTATTTTTCAATTATCTCAAAAACTATAAGACAGTAAGTAAAAGTAATTTATATCGTTTGATAAAAAATTTATTGAAGCAACTAACTACATCTAAATTTTTTTATTGGCATTTGTAATCACGAGAAACATAGTACTCAAAGTGATTTTTTAAAATTTTTTTTCGTAAATTTTGACTTTGAAGTCAGTTATTTCAAAAACTATAAATTGAAACCACTTCATTTAAAATTTGTTATAAAGTGCAAATTTCTGGCTTTCATAAAAAGTATAAATTGTATCTGTAAGTTTTTCCGTTGTTCTACAATATTTTTTTTTAGATTTTAAGTCAATTTTTATAAAATTGCCCCTACCGCCTAAACGGGGGGAGATAGACCCCCCCCCTCCCATAGTAAAAAATGCTTGTATTGAACCCCTCCACCAAAAACCGTTATTATTTTTTGTCGCCATAGTTATCGTACTCGTGCCGTTAAATTCAACTAAATAAATTATACATACATACATACATACATACAAAAAGGCAAAACGAATTTGTAAACAATGTGACATTGAAGACAATTTTCCTGAAAAGCGACGAAAGTGAGTAAAAAGACACGATTTAAGTGAAAGTTCAGAGTTCAGACACCGGCTACGACATTACTGAGCAACAAAGTTTCAAAATTCAGATAAATGAAACAATAGATAGAATCATTTCTGAATTAAAATGGCGATTGGAAAAACTATGCGACATACAAAACTCTTTCGGGTTTTTTACCTTAAAACACATTACTACATATTAGGTTGAAGAACTAAAAAAAACATGCAGCTAATTTGAGTATCAAATAATCTGCAAATATAAATGCCACAGAATTTTGGTCCGAAATAGAAACTTTGAAGAGTCAAGTTGAAGCGACTACATTATTTGATAAATGTGAGTGTCAGTCAAGTATGGGTCTTGTCAAAGCTATAGTGGAACTGGATTTAAAGGAAATGTTTCCCAATGTAGTAGTCACTACGAAGCTATTTTTAACGAGTGACTGTAGCTTCTTGCGAGAGATCATTCAGTAAGCTCAAATTAATAAAAACGTATCTGCGCTCGACGATGGGTCAAGAAAGATTGTCTGGCATAGCGATTTTGCCGAGTGAGCACGACATAGCACGGCTCCTGTCATATGAAAATGTAATCAAGGACTTCGCAATGAGAAAAGTGAAAGTAGATCCTTAAGTAATCTAAAAGTAAGGACAGCCTTGGGTTACTATCGAGTACTTTGTTTCATTTCTGTATTTGAGCAAATATTTTAGAATAAACAATTTTTATCTTAAAGAAATATACTAAGTAGGTACTTATATAAATTGGTAAACAATAAATAGATATAGTTTTATTTGTACGCACATTTGTTCATTTCATTTTCAGAGCCTGGCTAGAGCATTTTTCCAGTGAAAGCTCGCACCGGGTGCATAAAAGGCTAGTTACGGCACTGATTGGCTTTCTGGTATTGCCACACAATTCTTTTAGGGACTTTATCTTTTTTTACCATGACGGAAAGCGAAAAATCTACCGATATGACACAATGGTCCGATCTGCCTAAAGGAGACGATACTACAACCCTGTATTTTTCGGGATGAGAAGTTAGAAATAGGTCAAGAGTGTTGGCCGCATGGCCATCAATATCTGGGACCCGAGTGGGCTCATCAACAAGTTGAGTTAATTCGTTAAACTCGAAGCGAAGATCTCAACACATTTTTCTTCGGGTGTTGTCTGGCCAGAATGTCGAAACCAACCTGCATTGTGTACATTGAAATCGCCCGCAACTGCGATTTCAGTGTGAGGATAAAGGGAAACAATACTTATTATGGAGTCAGATAGCGCATCAAACTCGTTAGAGGTTGAATTGCTATCTAAATTGGGGCTTCTATAGATAAAACAATAGTGAATGATATGCCTACGGACGGTGAATTTTAACCACATGAAATTAAAGTTCGTATTAGAACAGAGGCCGTATTGTGGTAGAAGCTGGTAAGCAATATCATTCCGAACATATACGGCGATTCCATGGGAGGAGAAGAATAATGGCACTAAGCTATATCCAGGCAGGTTAAACTCTGACAGCCTTATTTATAAACCCGTATTATCGGCGGATTAAGGTTACTACGAACTTAATACTCCACTAATACTCCAAACCTTATTTATAAAAAAAATACACCAGTATTAGCGACGGATTAAGCTAATACTGGTTCATAGGAGTTTTAAGGGAGGATTAAGGTCGTATTATAGTCAAATGTCATTTTGAGGATAAAAGTGTAGGAAAAATATTGTTGAAATTTCTGGAGGAAAAGTGGAAAATATTTTGGTTTTGTGAATAATTTAAATTCTTATTCCGCTTTAAATACCATAAATAAATTAATAAATTAAAACTAGTATTTCTTGTTTTGTTTTGTTTAATATCCATTTTAGAAAAATTTCCGCCAACCACAAAAAAAAATATAAATCATAACACTCGGGTTCAACGCAATTTAGTTTTTCATGTAATCTAACTTTTTTTTCAACCTCTAATTGGTCAGAAGTCACGTATCAAAAGAAGAACTGAAACTCTGGCCAATCAGAGTCCGAAAGAAGTAAGAATATCTGGAAAAATTTAATGCGTTGAACGTGCGAAATGAAGTCAGCTGGGATTTGTTTACGTTTATAGTAACCAGAGCTACAGATGGGTCATTTTTTTGATGAAAAATTTGACATAAGCTAGTATTAACTAATACGGGTTGGAAAATGTTTTATAAATAAGGATTCGCTCGACCTGGCGTAAGGGAGTATTAAGTGCTAATACTAGTATTAACTAATACCAGGTTGAACCGAGTATTAGTGAAATCTAATAAATAAGGCTGTGAGGGATCAGAATCAACACCTACCTGTGTTTCACTCAGTGCCAAAACAGCTGGACTGGATTTTGCAGTGTGAGCGTACATAGCAAAGAAATTCGATCTTCGCCCCCTAATGTTTCTGAAATCGACCCGAAATCTACCCGAAATTACAATTCACAAAACACACAAAACAAAATATCAAACGTAGACGCTACCTAAGTCGAATCAACAAGTGTGTAATGTGTATCAAATCGAAGAAATGTGTGCAGTCACTGGGACTGCGAGAGTGATGTGGGGGAGGAGACGATGTAAGGTAACGCACTGTGTGTTAGGGCTATTGTTGGTGTGGCTTTTTTTTATTATTGTTGATCACTGCACTGAATGTAATTGCACGAGTTTTTTTCTTTTCCCGGCGCGGCTGGAAAGATTATAGTTTTATTGTTGTTTTAAAATTTTTGGTTGGACTATTTTTTTTTTTTTTTTTTGCTTTTTTTCCTTATCTTGATTGATTGATCCAGTGGGAAGTGGCACTGAAGAGTTTTTCGGAAACTTGGCGCGGCGTGTGTTTCTACGTTCGATGGCAGATCGACAATTGTCAAAGAGTGATGTCAAAGTTGAGAAACGGACTTTACTGTAGAACAATTTTTTTCTTAGAATATGACCAAGAATCACACCCCAAAGGATATTACACGAAGTATGGGACACCCTGTATACATATATATATATTAGGGTGGTCCTTATTTTGTTTTTTTTCCGAATTTTTTTTAACGATAGTCCTAAATCGGTTCTAAATCTATTAAATAAAATTCATGCCAAGCTATAGCTCTTAATTTCAATTTAAATCCACCTCAATTATTCAACGGTAGACGTTTGGTCATTAAAGAGATTACCGGAAATATTCTTGTTGGAATCATTTTAACTGGAAAGTTTAAAGGAAAAGTGGTCCTGTTGCCACGTACTCCAATGATACCGTCAGGTTCTACCATCCCCTTCATAAGGTTATAGTTTCCAATTCGTTTAGCTTTTGCCATGTCTATACATAAGCCTCAACGCCCAACAATGTCCATTTGTGGCTTAAATTCGGAAAATCAATGTTTTTCTCATGGGCAGCTTTATGTTGAATGTTCACGTTTAGGAACGCCGTCGAGCCTATTTGTGTTAGCAAAAGACAGGTTAACCAAAAACATTGTGCACCGATTAGTGCTAAATTAAATTGAAATTAAAAGTATTTATGTATAATTCAGAATAATAATAACATTATTGTTTGAAGATTTCAAACAATCCGCCCTACCTACCTTATTTATTAGTTTAACTGTCACATGTTATTTGTGTAGTCTACTCATTTGTTAAAAACTTGAATAAAAATAACGATTGTGTTCAGTTCATCCCCTTCAAATCCCAAACCAGTAAATTTTTATACCAGCTCTAACGTTTCTGTCTTCTTTCATAAATAATTATTTCATTTTAGTAAGTGGTAACTGTAGTAGAGAATCAGTAATGAAGGTCGCCATGATATTTTTACAAATAGCATCTATGTAAAAAAGCATTGTGGTCCCCAGGTCTGATGTTCTCCTACTATTCCCATTAAATACTTTATAACAATATCGCATGACAAAAACGCTAGCCACAGCAACGCGTGTCAGCTAGTATCCTTCCTTATATACAGTCCGTAACAATTGGATAGCCTCACGCATAAGTTTTTCTTAAACTCACTGTTTTTGCATATATTTGATCTGTGCCTATATGAAATTTTGGGTTGGTTTGAAAGCTTGAATTAAGTCTGTTCATAACAAGAAAAGTTTCAAATAGTTTCGAGAAGTTAACGAAATTATCTGAAATTATTCGTTTGGATACACTAAAAAGCAGTTTTTTTTTGTAACATTAGAATAGCATCACCTTTTTTATTGGATTTAAAATGAAAACTAGATAATTTTTTTTAAGAAAAGTTTTTTTTGTTTATTTTCTACTGCTTTCAAAATTATCTCAATACTTTGTACAACCCCTCTTATTTTGAATAACATCAAAAATGCGGTCTTTTAGGGAATCATAAAAAGATTTTAAGAAATCTAGGGAAATAACTGCCCAGGCCACTTTAATGAGTTCCTCTTTGTTGGTGTACTGCTTCCCATCTTCATACACTTTTCGTGTCAACCAACCCCATACATTTTCGATGATGTTCAAATGTGGCAAGTAGGGTGGCCAGGAAAGTTGCTCTATATTTTGACTTTGGAGCCAAGTTTTAATTATTCCAGCTGTGTGAATGGGAGCATTGTCCTGCTGGAAAATGGTCTACAGTGGTCCAAAAATATCCTGGAACTGTGGTAGAGCCATTTCCAGTATAGTTGTAATACGGTCCTGTCATTCTACAGTTTACAAAAACCAAATCGATTGTGCCATAATATGATATGGCACCAAGACGCCTCCTTCACGGCTGCGGTGACGGTCCAAAAACATTTTTTCTTTTCTTAAATCATGGTAGTAATAGTTGGATCCGTCTAGCCCATGCAGACCCAATGCATTTTTTTCTTTGCAACACATCAAAGAGCACTCAAAAACATACAGTTTAAGAAAAAACAATATGTGAGGCTATCCAATTGTTACGGACTGTATATATAAAATTTCAGTCGTTCAGCAACTGCGAGAGCGCATAGACGTGTTGGCGACTTTGGCAGTATTCAATAAATTCGGTTTGTGATTAAGAAGTATTAAAATCAGTGAATTTTTAATTCGGGCAGTAGCCTAACTAGAGAGGTGTTCGAGTTCGGTGCAAAGGGTCTCAGGATCGACCCCCAGCAGTGGCATTGAAGAAAGTTTTTTTTCTTATTTCGTCGGTGTGGAGGAACACGATCTCGATCCCGACGCAAATTTAAAAGTGCACATCTTCTGGTTGAAGAAAATAGCACAACAAAAGGAGAGGGAGCGGCTCCTCAAAGAATTTGAGGAGGCAAGTGGTACTTTGATGGACCTGTCCGGTCCATCATCGTCAAGAAAGTTGGAGTTGGCGGAAACAACAACAACAACAAATACAGAAGCGGCAACAGCCGCAGATCAGATAGTGGCAACAGCCGCTGACGAGATAGCTGTATCAACAGCAACAACTGCATTTAAGAGGAGGCGGCGCTTAAAAGCGAAGCCGAACATGATTCCCAAGCAAAAGGCAAAGAAGGGAGCAGCAGCGGAGGTCGACGACGATGGAATGTCGACCAGCACAGAGTCCATAGTCAGTTTGAACTCAACATATGACTATGAGTCAAACGGTGGCGAGGGCCGTTACAACGGTAGCGGCAACTCCTTCGCTGCACTAGCAGACGTAGACGGTGTAGTTGACGACAAAAACAAAAACACAGATGATAACGAAGAAAAGCGACTGCAAGAGTTGAATATAATAATACAGAAGCTGTTTGGCGAGATCGAGGCCATAAAAGCAAAACAAGAAGCCCGCAGGAAAGCGGAATGCGAGGCCAAGCAACCGTTGCAGCCAAAACAACAACGGCAGGCAACAGCAGAGAAAACTACCAAGCAACAACAGCCAGCAACAACAAAGGCTGCTGTCAATAAAAATGCAACCGCAGCCACAGCTAAAATAGCTGTAGAGGGAAAGAAAACTGCTACACATGAGCAGCCACGTGGGACCGCGGCTAAAAAAGCCGCGCCATCGATCCCCAGCAAGAAGCAGCAGCCAGCAGAGAAGCAGAAGCAGCAGCAACAACAACAGCAACAGCAACAGCAGCAGCAGCCCCAAAAGAAGACCACTACTAAGAGCAGGGTGCCCCCAATAAATACTCTAAAGATGGTATTCAACGACACAAAAAATTTATGTAAGTCCGCCATTGGCGATAGTTTTACTATTAAGAGACTCGGGGTTGATAGACATGCGATCCAATGCAATATCATTGGTGAACATAAGATTATTCGGGAGTTGTTAGCAAAGACAACCACCCAACATTTCTCGTATACTCCCAAAGAGGAGAAACCTAAATGCATGCAGAGCCTTCCTCTGATCCAGAGGAGCTCTTAACTGAACTCCGCAGGTTGGCGGGCGATGATCTCGAGTTTATCGGGGTTAAGCCGTTCACCACGGCCAAGGCAAGACGGGAGAAGCGGCTATTGCCGATGTTCCTCGTCACCCTATCACCCAGTAGCCGTCTGGAGAGTCTAAGGAAAATCTCCGTCCTGGACTACCAGATGGTAAGATGGGAAAAATTAAACAGGCACGGGGACATTTTACAATGTCTTCGTTGCCAACGGTTCGGTCACGCCTCACGCCGCATTCAACTGCCAAATGCAGTCGAGGTGCGTCAAGTGTGGAGAGAACCACAAAGACAAAGAGTGTAAGCTCGGTGAGACAAGGGTCGAAGACAAGACCCTACTAAAGTGCGTTCTTTGTGGTGGAGATGGACACCCTGCTAATTATCGGGGCTGTCCTCGATACCAGACGATTAAAAAGTCAAAAAAAGCTGCTCCAACAGCAACTAAGGATGAGGGAAGGCAACCAGCCAGACCAATTCCAAGGGCCGTCGTTCCCGAAGTTTCCTACGCCCAAATGGCATGGGGGGCTGGGAAAACGGTACAGCCTCCCCAGAAAGCGGCCGCACAGCCATCTGTGTCTAAGGCAGCTGCTGTGGAGTCAGAGGTGATGGTCGCTCTGCGTGTCATTCAGGCACAAATGAGCGATCTATCACGGCAAATAAGTGAGCAGGCGCGCAGGGTAGATGTGATATACCGTGCAATGCCTACGCTTGCGCAATTTTTAGGTTAACGGGCGCGCTGCCGGAGAGGCCTTTCAAGATCCTAGCCGTGAATGTGAATTCGCTAGTTAGGATAGAACGACGAACCAACCTCTTTGAGTTGTTAAAAGACCAACGTCCAGATGTATGTATGGTTAGCGAAACTAGGCTAAACCAGCATCACAAAATGACGAATAACAATTACATTATCGTAAGGAGAGACCGACCCAACTCGACTTTCGCGGGTGGGGTTGCGATCTTCATACGTCAGGGCATTGCTCATAAGGTAATATATAGTGGTGAAGTACGCCGATTCCGGTTGCTGGAAGCGTGTATCGTATGCATCCCTCTCCAACAGGGGAGGCGGTTGTATGTGGTCGCAATCTATGCGCCGGAGGCCTCTCAACCCTCATGTTTTATAACAGAGCTCGAATCACTTTTTCGAACTCTGAAACTGAACTCAGAAGAAAACTATTTCCTTTTGGCCGGTGATTACAATGCTAAACACCAAGATTGGGGAAATCAATTAGCCAATCCAAGGGGGACCCAGCTATTCAATTGGTTGGGGCTCCACAGCATTGAGTGTAAAGTCGATCTGCTGGCTACTGACAGGCCTTCATATCCTCGAAGTGGCTCTTATTTGGATCTATTGCTTTTAGACTCAAGACTGAAACTGAACGACGACAATCTTCGACGGACGAAAAATTGTTTGACGACGGTTGAGTACGACAGTGACCATTGTGGACTTGCTGCCGTCGTACTGCTTCCGAACGACCTTGTGGAACTGGAGGAGTACGTGCCGACGCACTCTTACAACTACGGTAAGACACGTTGGCCGCGCTTTTCCGGTGCCTTCTCAAGGGAACTTCGTTTGAACGGTATTGCGCCGCCATGCAACAGGAATCTATCGAACGTTGAGATCGATGGGTACCTGCAAAGTATGGAGGATGCAATCCGTACTACAATGGACAGGACAATTCCTTAATATAGGCAACATGACTCTACGAACATGTACAGAAACGCGACAATAGACGCACTCTACAAACAAAAAAGTAGACTCTTGTCGAGACTCAAACTCTTGCACAGAAGGTTTACTGACCGACACGATTTGGAGATTAGAACTCTGAAGTCACAAATCAAAAATCTCCAACAACTTATTAAAGAAAACTATAGAATTTCCATTTCATATTTCTGGAACAATAAAATTCGGGCTGTGCAGTCCAACAACCCGAGTATGTTTCCGGAAATAAACAAAATC
Organism: Melanostoma mellinum; assembly: GCA_914767635.1. Taxonomy (NCBI): domain Eukaryota; kingdom Metazoa; phylum Arthropoda; class Insecta; order Diptera; family Syrphidae; genus Melanostoma; species Melanostoma mellinum. The sequence continues at coordinate 83,870,319 of OU612058.1, forward strand.
TTTAGGAGAAAAGATCAAAATGACCTTCAGAGTATTAAACTTCAAAGGACGACAGAGAACAAAGACTTACTTCTGACATTAGGAATAGATCCAGATGACGCCATTTTGGATGATGACCACTTTATAGTGGAAGATGCTCAGGAGAAGGTAGAGACTGTGGGTGCTGTTTTCGAGCAAGTATATAAGGTGAATGAGTGCATTCGCCCTAATTACGAACTTGAGAACAGAGCCTCTGTTGGGCACTTCTATCTTAGAGACGAGATCTCGCATTGGCGATCTGAGAATCCTGGTTTCACTAGATTCAATGACGACCGACTTGCAAATGCAGTCATCGCCCAGCGAAACGGGGATAACACCCTGTTCGTTTCTAAGATGGACCTCGTGGACATCTTTCACAAAATAAAGAAAAAGAAGTCAGCAGGAGTCGACGGCATACCCAATGTTGTGCTGCGAAACCTCCCTGCGGAAGCGGTGGACATATACACCACGTTGTTCAACAATGCGCTGAATAATGCATATTATCCAGTGCGTTTGAAGACGGCAGTGGTCCATCCTCTCCTTAAAAAAGGTAAGGATGGTTCTAATCCAGCAAATCTCCGGTCAATTAGTCTTCTTCCGAGTATCAGCAAAGTATACGAGAAAGTTCTCAATAGAGCACTGTCCACATGGGCTGAGGACAAACATATTATTCCCGAAAATCAGTTCGGTTTTAAGGCGGGTCATGATACCATACATGCCGCGTCTAAACTAGTATCTGATATTCAATGGAACAAAGCTAAAAAGCAGTGTACGGGTCTGGTTGACTTGGAGAAGGCTTTCGACACCGTTTGATTAGACGGTCTTTTCTATAAGTTGATCTGGTATGGCATGAGTAAACCACTGCTATATATTCTGAATGACATGCTTCATGGTAGAACGTTTGTTGTGAAAAGTTGCAATATAACTTCTACCAGAACTTTTAAAATACAGAACGGTCTACAACAGGGAGCGGTGAATTCGCCTATTTTGTTTAGCATTTTCACCGGCGATCTAATTGGTTCTCTTCACCATGCTATAGCGTACACCAACGACCTAATCGCGTACAGAACAGGTCCAAAGATCGAAGTCATCAGAACACTCTTGCAGCGTGACTTCGATAAGATCCAGCAATATTGCGATGACTGGAAGTTGAAAATCAACTTTCAGAAATCGGAAACAATTGTGTTTAGGACCCCGTTGGCTCGGGCCTCATGGGATACGAGAAAGAACTGGCGCAAGCTGGTGATCGTTGATCTACATGGCCACCCACTGCCAAGCAAAGTAGTAGTCAAGTACCTCGGCCTCTGGCTAGATCAGTATCTATATTTTAACAAACATATGGATGCGGCTCTGGCCGCACAGTGGCAAAAAAAAAAAAAAAAAAAATTCATAAAACATAAAAATTCAAAAAAAAAATCATAAAACATAAAAATTCCAAACAATACGAAATAAAAAACAAAAAAAAAGCTACTGTGGCTGCTCTAGGTTTAAGTAGATTTAAATAGATTTAAGTAGTTTTAAGTACATAGTTTTAATAAAAATCAAAAAAAAATATGATCCAGCAAACTAAGTTTTTCATTTTTAAATTTTCTTAGTTTTTAACCATAGTTCTAGTTTGTAAATTCGTAAGTTATCGTTAGGCCGAAAGGTATTAGAATTAAGATATTGAGTAATTTAGAGTACCCGCTTAGGGTCAGTAAGTTAGTTAAGTTGTTATATAAGCTAGTTTTATACATTTTTGCTAGCTAAAAAAAAAAAAAATAAAAAAAAAAAAATATAAAATTTCGCTGTCACAATGTTAGTTACCGTACTCCTCCGAAACGGCTTGACCGAGTTTTACCAAATTTTATATGCGTATTCAGTAGGTCTGAGAATCGGCTACTAATTATTTTCCATACCCCTAAGTGATAAGGGCCATCTCAACATTTTTTCTTTAATTTACACTGTGACACGAGAATTTAATATGTTAGATTTTTCAGTCTCAGTGTAAATGTCATATTTATCAATTTAATTTGTTTAAAATAAATTCTGAAATCACATTTTTTGCTCAGAGAATTCTTTGCGATAACAATGTAAGTTTGCTTCTTTATTTTTATTTAATTCGAATTGTGTTTTATTAATTTAGCCGTTCAAATTTATTAACTATTAACTATTTCCAATAACTTTACCAGATAAGCTGCTGGACTTAGTACTGATTGGCAACTTTCACTCTGATTACAATCGGTATTAAAAATGTTTGGTTTATACATGTTTTCCCCTATAAATTAATGTATGTATGTTGCAGCAGCGTTTAAAATTTGCTACACAAACTAAAATAAACTTCTTACTGGCTACAGCTTTTTGATAGAAATCCCGTATTGTGCTTTCTAAAAATAAGATATGTAAGTCAGTAATCTTAAACACTGAGTCAAATAGAAAATTTCCGTTATCTTTAAGACTCAGTAGCTGCTCAGCAGTGGAATCATCAAGTCCTATCTTCTGCAAACGAGTAAGCGCATCTTTTGTCATTTCTTTTTCCCCTTTCATACATTTTTTAAAATGTTACTACAAAGGCAAACGTCTCCCGGATTCCCGCAGTTCTGATAAGTGCAACGGTTTGTTCTTAAACTAAAAAAAATCCAGGATTTTCAACGAGAATTTGATATATTAGGTAACGTACTCCTCCGAAGCGGCTAGACCGATTTTTATGAAATTCTATACGCATATTCAGTAGGTCTGATAATAGGCTACTATCTATTTGTCATACCCCTTAGTGATAAGGGCCATCTTCCTTTAACATTGTTTTTAATTTACACTGTGAAACTAGAACTTTACATCAACTATATTCTCAAGTAAATTTTTTATTAAATTAAATAAATTATCAAAATTTTGTATTCCTATTTTATTAAGTGCAGTTTGCATGATTAATTAATTAAGTGATTTATTACACAACCTCAAAAGTACTCAACACGTGCCACTAGCTCACGCCCGTAATTTTCAACAGATTGTAATGGATCTTAGTTTACTGAGAATTGGTTTAGCAGATGGCGATGCAGTTGGTATCTAGGTACGTTATTTTACGAAATGGCTTGACCGATTTCGATGAAATTTTTTAATTTCAGGAAAGGTAACCGGAACGGGAACGAAAACTCGAAAAATTCTGAGCCGATATTAAAAATTCATTTGATATTAGGATGTTAAATTATCCCTTACATAGACTCATTTTCATGACCATATTTCCACGGAAACTAGAAACTTTTCGGCTATTTTCAGTTTAGTGCAGCGGGTGTTCTTGATAATTTTTTAAATAACTTAGATCCGAGCAACGCCGGGCGGGTCAGGTATATATATATATATTATATACACTCATTGTCACACAGTTAAGTCATTTCTATAAAATGAGATCTGCATATCCATTATCCATATGATAAATACAAATTACAACGAAAACAAAATTTGTTCAAATTCTAAATATTTACAATCACAATCGTTAAAAAAACGAAAGAAAATAAATTCCACTATAACAATAGTCATTTCTTTAACAAAAAATCAATAGTATATAAAAAAATGGGGCCATTAGGGCGGTCCATTTGTTTTTTTCTTCGAATTTTTTTTTTACGATAGTGCTTAATCGGAACTAAATCTATTAAAAAAATTCATACCAAGTTATAGCTTGGCCAAAGTTTTAAATGGAAATAATACGGGAAAAGCTCTGTTGATTATTTGAAAATTTTGTCATTATGGTATAATGAACAGATCATGTCAACTAATGATGGTTCTTATAGCAAATTTAACGCTCTACAAAAAAAGTCTTTTATGATTTTTTGCTAACTCTTACGGTTTCTGAGTTTTTTAAGGTCATAGTTGAAGCTCATTTTGATATGAAGACCTCATTTTATAAAAATGACTTAATTGTGTGACCATAAGTGTATACGAGGTGTGTTCAAAAAGTATCGCGAACTATGAATTTTCGCGGGCTACGTATATTCGAATTTCGATTTTCTGTGGCGTTATGTTGGTACTCATGTCCCTCACTTATGCCGACAAGCTCGGCCATTTTGAATGTTCACTTCCAGAGGGTCATAACTGCATCCGCATGCATCCGCGCACTTAATTTCGTTTTTCACACAAAATTTGTACAGGTTCTTTGATAAATTTTTTTGAATAAGTAAAAATCGAAGAACCCGCGAAAATTCATAGTTCGCGATACTTTTTGAACACACCTCGTATATATATGTATAGATCTATCTATCTATCTATAAACATACATATGCATATAAAAATTAATTGCTGTTCTTTAGTCTGGCTAAGACTAGAAAATGGCTGAGCGGATTTATCTTATCTTGATCTTAAAATGTTTGTGTAGGTCTAGGGAAGGTTTAAAAGCTTTTATTTCATCCCTATAATCCGACGGGAACAGAAACAGGAACGAGAACGGGAACCTTAAAATTACTTGAGAGATTCCAAAAATTCTTTCAACTCTAGGATCTTACATTATCCCTTAGTGACATCGACTTAAATTTCATTCACATATTTCCAAGGGAACGGAAGATTCCCTCAGGAACGGGGTTGGAAATGGAAACTTAGAAAGAACTCTTTTGATTTTTGCCTGGTAAGAATAAGGATTGTAAGAAACTCAAACGTCAGCACTAGAAGAACAATCTTTCAAAAGTCTGTACAATTACTCGCCTACACAGACGATATTGACGTAATCGGACGAAAAAAGCGTGATATCATAGGTGCTTTTGTGAGTATTGAAACATAAGCGGCAAAAATGGGTTTGATGGTTAATGAGGGCAAAACGAAGTATATGTTGTCATCAAACAAGGACACAGAACATCGACGAATTGGAAAAAATGTCACTATAAACAGACATAATCTATGTAGTACAGGACTTCGTCTACCTAGGATCCGCTTTAGACACGGAAAACAGCATCAGTGCGGAGATCAAACGGAGAATAACTCTTGCCAACCGTTGCTTCTTTGGGTTAAGAAAGCAATTGAGAAACAAAACCCTCTCCAGAAAAACCAAGGTAACCTTATAAGTAAGTAAGTAAGTAAGTAATTCATTTTATTAGAACAATTATTTGGTTACAAAGTTTAAGTATAATGGTTATGAATTTGAGATAGCTTTGGCTTAGCCGTCAGCTTGAATGGCAATATATTATAATTGTAATTAAAAGTTATATAAACATAATAAAAAGGAAAATTTAACTTCAAATATACTCAGTTATTAACAAATTTCTGTATTTAATAATAGATTTAAGAAAATTACACAATTCTTTCCAGTTTCTTCCGTTTAAAAATTCTAATGTTTCCATCATTGTAAAACGTTCCTTTCCTTGATATGCAAGCCTTAGGTGTTTGAAGATTGGACAAATGCTTATAAAATGAAAGTTGTCTTCTTTGGCCTTCATGTTGCACAGCGTGCAAAATTGGTCGGATGCACCATTGTATGGACTGCCGTTAAGGTACATGAGTTCGCATCTCGATTTAAACAGCAGCGATATTTCTTCGTAGCTAAGGTTATCCTGAAAGTAGTTGTTACTGCAGAGGTGATAATTTAATTGTGAATATATAATTCTGCTTTCAGATTGCCGTGCTTCTTCAATCAATGCGTTACGAGTGTAGTCTTCATTTATTTGAATTAAGGAGTAAAGTTGTTCTTTTAAGGAGTCTAGGTTACTGAAGTTCCAGTCTAAATTAATGTTGCAATAAGAGGCAATATTTTGCCATTTCATCATCCACCAGTCGATGTTTCTTTGTTCGTAGTGCAGCAATTTTTTCGTTAGACGAGTATCAGCATGTGAAGCAATTTTTAAAATGTAGTCTGCTTGAAATTTAAGGGTATTAGTAAAAATCTTAGGTAACCCTGTTTCAAGATATAGTGCATAATTTGGGGTGTTTCTTGGTAGATGAAACATTTTTTTCAGAAAATTTCGATGAAATTTTTCAACCACTTCAAATTCATCTATTCCCCAAATTTGAGCAGCATAACAGAGTGTTGATTTTACTACGGTTTCAAAGACTTTGTATTTAGATGAAAGCGTGATGTTTTGATTGTAAAATATTTTTCGCCACGTCATGTTGACCAAGCTCTGGGAAGCAGCAGCTTTTCCTTGAAGGTGATTTTTGAAGTCTAGAACCGTGTTCATTTTTACACCCAGGTATTTATATTCTTTAGTAACTTCAATCTCGTTGCCTTTGTAGTACCATTTGTTTCTATTTAAACTGCGGGAGCTATGTGTGAAGACCATAATTTTCGATTTTTCAGTGTTTATAGAGAGACCCCAGGTTTCACAATAATTTGAAAGACGGTTAATCATCAATTGCAGGTTTTCAGGTGATTCCGATAGTAAAACTAGGTCATCCGCATACAAAAGCACATTTACGTTAGTATCAGCAATATGAATTCCACCGGGTATACATGAGACTATGTCATTTATAAAGAGCGAAAATAATAAAGCACTTAACAGGCATCCTTGTTTAACTCCTGAGTCTGTATCAAACCACTGAGAGTAAGCTGAACCATCCCACACTGCTGCTTGCGTCCCCGTATACATTTCTTCCAGGACTTTGATAAATTTTGTCGAAAGACCTACTTGTGACAGCTTGTATAAGAGTGCATTTCGGTTAACAAGGTCAAACGCTGCTTTTAAATCGACGAAAAATGAGTAAACTTTTTTTTCCTAGCTTGAAATGCTTTTATTATTGAAGTGAGACAAAATATTTGGTCAACAGTTGAGTAATTTTTTCTGAAACCGGCTTGAAACTCCGTAAGAATTTCATGATTGTCAACCCAATTTTCTAGCCTGCACACAAGTATACCGCAAAAGATTTTAGCCATCGTGTTCATGAATGAGATTCCACGGTAGTTTTCAGGCTTATTAGAATCACCATTTTTATGAATTGGGAATATCACGGACTTTTTGAATGAGTTTGGTATTGTAGCTGTTGTTAATATCGTATTAAAAAGGTGCTTTAAATTGTTGTTCAAGGTTGGGCAGGCGTTTTTGAAGAATTCATACGGTATACCGTCTTCACCGGGTGCTTTTCCATTTTTTGCTTTAATAATAACATTTTGGATTTCATTAACTGTTATTTCTGAATCTAGAATTTCGTCCAAGACTAAAGGTTCTGCGTATTCGAATGATAAACTTGATTTGTTGAAAAGTAACCCTTTGAAGTGCAAAGCGAGCTCATCTGCGGATATAGTTGCGCCTATCACGAAGTTGGACCCGTTTATTTCCTTGGCTGTTTTCCAAAACTCTTTTGAGTTTTTAATGAGGCATAGCGATCGTACTTGGTTGTTTTGAAATTCAGCTTTTTTGAGGAAGCATAGTCTTTTATACACAGCATTTGATTCTAAATACAATCTCTTCAGTTCTTCTGTGTAGCATTTGCGTAGAGAATGTAAAAAAGCGAATGATTTTTGCCTTGCTTTAACACATTCATAATCAAACCATTTCTGTTTAAATTTAACTGAGGGAGTATGATTTTGGGTTTGTGAGGAGCTTCGTATGCTTGATGTTATTGCATTTGAGAGTTTTTCCGTAGAATTAAGGTTTGCAGGAATTTCGGACAGATGTTTATTTAATTTGTTTTGATAAGATAATAATTCATTACATTTCCATTTAAGTTTCGGTAGGAGTTGAAGTTCTTTTTGTCGAGTTACAATTTCATTAGTCCACTTCAACACTACGGGCATATGGTCGGAGTATGTTTTGCACTGTACTTCAAAAGTTGTAACTAAGTCTACCCAGTCACCATTTACTGCCCCATAGTCAATCACTGATTTACCCTGCCCTCCAACAAAAGTGTAGTGGCCTTCATAGTCTCCGTTTGTGCATCCATTTAAGATGATGCAATCGTACATTTGCAGCAGTTCTAAGAGGTTTTCCCCATTTGTGTTACAAACATCATCCTTTGATATTCTGAAGGAAGATGGTATTTGCGGGTTGTTGATTGAATTTACTGTTGTAATTTGTTTATTGCATGTTCGGGCGTTAAGATCTCCAATTACCAATACGCTTTCACCGGACAGTTGACACATAACTTCGCTCAATTTTTCATAATCTTCGCTCCACTTATTACAATTGATGTACGCAGGCACTATGAACATGTTCTTTTTTTGTATAATCCTGACTACTGTAACTTCTTCATATTGAACAAATTCATATGTTTTAAGTAATGTTGTTCTTATTCCATATAAACTACCGCCGCTTGCCCTCCCTTTTACTGATGTTTTGGTTGCATCTTTAAAAAAAAGTTTGAATCCATTGAAGTAATTTATAAATTTGTTTGTGTTTTCATTGGTTATGTGTGTCTCGAAGAGAAAAAATAAATCGAAGGTTTTTATATAATTGAAAAAATCAGGAAAAAGTAATTTATTATTAAGACCTGATATATTATATGCTAAAATTATTTGAATTAAAGTTTATTTTTGTGCTGACGGCTGCTAATTCTCAATTCCGTACTAATGTACTACTACCTGGTACACTTTTATCAGATGACATCCCTGGTGAAATAGCACCTGTTAATCTAGTACGATCACTTTGACGTCTATTGTACGATGGCATTGACAGATCTTTGACAGCATCAAAATTCATTTTCATTCCAAACATTTCTTGCAGTGCTTCTTCTCCATCAAATTTATCATATTTAAGAGCATAAAAATTGTTTAAATAAAATGTTTTCTTTCGAACAATAATATTGTTGTTTTTTATTTGTATGTTTTCGTTCGGGCAGTGTGTTTTTATAACCTTTCTATAGAATAGAAGGACTCTGCGTTTCGTTTGCATTAGTTTGGATAAATCACGTTGGATATATACACCAGTGCCTTTTAGTTTGGAGGAATTGTTAATCATTTTATAAACAGTTTCATTAGAACCAGTGTCGATTTTAAGTTTGATGATATTTAATATACCTTATATAACCTAACCTTATATAAGACCTTAGTCATCCCAGTCCTGCTGTACGGCGCGGAAGCATGGATCTTATCGAAAGCGGATGAGGAAACCCTTGGTCGTTTCGAAAGAAAAATTCTTTGAATAATCTTTGGTCCCGTATGCGCAGACAATGTGTGGAGAAGAAGATACAACAACGAGCTGTATGAACTGTACCGCGACACGGGCATAGCCAGAAGAGTACGCATCGCGAGGATATGATGGTTGGGTCATGTAGAGCAGATGGACCCAAACGCTCCGACTCGACGGGTGTTCGAGAGCACATTGCAGGGAAATTGCGGATGGGGAAGACCTCGTCTTAGGTGGCGCAATCAAGTGGATGAAGACCTCAACCGACTTGGAGTGCGACACTGGAGAGAGCTCGCCCGAAATTATATGTCGTTACAGAAGGATGTTGGTTGAGGCCCAGGTTCACCCCGAACTGTAATGCCCGCCGAAGTAAGTATGTAAGAATAAAGTTTAAACTTTTTTTAGTTAAAAGTGTTACTTTTACAATAATCCAAACTATTTTTTCATATGAAATGACCGCACATTGAACTTTATTTACATTCGCAAAACCAAATAAATTGATTTAAAGTGATACTATACACTTTGACCTTAGCAATGACCGCGTCTTCTAGGCCTTTGGTAGAGATAAGGACCTCGAAGAATATAGGGTTCGAAAGGAAGTGTAAGTTCTTTGGTTATTATGTAGTCAGAAATGTGTAAAGTAATAAAGTCTCGAAGAAAATTTTAATTTTGTCTTAGACCCAATAAGGGTATTGTAAGACCACTTAGTCGTCTTTGTGACAATGTTGAACGGTGCAGATGCTGACACTTTGATGTACTCAATAATTGTCAAGAGCTTCAGCAACGGGACGGGAACAACAAGATTAGCGGGAACTTGGAAAACATTGGACCACTTCTCAAAAATTTTTCAATGTAAGAATGCTTCATTGTTCCTGAGTAACAAAGACTATATTTCCTTCCCATATTCTTTCGGGAATGGAAACGGGAATGGCGAAATAACCAATATACTGGAAAGAACTGAGGCGATTACAAAAATTATTTCGCTGCTAGAATGCTTCATTGTCCTTGAGCCATCTAAACTATATTTCATCACCATTTTCCCACAGGAACGGGAACGGGAATAAAAAAAAAACCACTCTTCCGATTTTAAGGAATATTTCACTTTCACAGTACTGGGCCGATTCCAAAAACTATGTTATCATTAGAGTGCTTAACTTCAGTGCTAACGTTCCAGAGTAATATAAACTATATTTCATCCCGATTCTCCCACTAGAATGGAAACTTGGAAGCTACTTAACTAAACTTACTTAATTCGATTAACGTAGGGCCTGAGCTACGCCGGACGGGTTCAGCTAGTATTCAGGGTGTCCCGTAATTCGTTTTACATACTTTGGGATATGATTCTTGGTCATATTCTAACAAAAAAATTGTTCTACAGTTAATTCGTTTCACAACTTTGACATAACTTTTTGACAATTTAAGAAAAGGCTTACTTTGGTGTACCCTGGATCTGTGTTAAATACGATTTCTCTGTCAATATTAATGGTAGAGACTTAATTTTAAAATATTTTTTTTCTAAATAATAATATTCGAAGCTGTATTTAAGTTGGGTTCTTATAGGCTTAGGGTTGCCAGATTTTCAATTTTAAGTGGTGTTTCTTCCCAAAACAAAGTTTTGACTTTGAGGTCATTTTTTTAGAGAAACGGTTTCTGAGTTATTTAAGGTCATAGTTGAAGCTTAAGTCAATTATGACCTTAAATCACTCAGAAACCGTTAGAGTAAGCAAAATATCATAAAAGACCTTTTTTGTAGAACGTTAAATTTTCTATAAGAAGCATTATTAATTGACATGATCTATTCATTATTTCATAATGAAAAAAATTTCAAACAATCAATAGAACTTTTCCCATGTTATTTCCATATAAAACTTTGATTGTCGGGGGGGGGGGGGGGGGGGGGGGGGTCGGGTTAAAATTGAAATA